>JALCCG010000011.1:60514-135843 GCA_023212695.1 Sporisorium sorghi | reverse complement strand
GGGTGGGGGGGGGGGGGGGCGGAAGCGGGGGGAGGGCGAGCGTGAGGTGCCGGCGCAGAAAAAAAAAAAAGAAAATAGAAAGGTGGGGACGGAGAAAAAAAAAAAAAAAAAAAAAAAAAAAAAAAAAAAAACCACCGACGGCGTTTGGTTTCGGTGTTTTTTTACACACCGTCTTGCAAGCACATGAAGATCTGCTGGAGTCGTCGTGAGTGGCACCTCGGCAACGCGCCAAGCGAGAGGGCGGACGCGCGACCGGCTCGCTACCCAACCAGACGTCGGTGTTTGGATTTGCTACGGACGTCGGTTAGAAGGTGCACAGCATGACTTTGTTGAGCATCGGTCGGAAGCCGCGGAGGATGAAACGACGGGATGGATCACTCTGGAAGATCGCGGGAAGATGGGAACATCAACGATCTCTTGTCTGCGTCCTTCTCCGTCACTCCGGCTGCAGGCACGCTGCGTCACGGGCATCTCGGCCATCCCGCGGTGTGTATTTTGACACGCACGCTCTCTCACCGACACAACCTGCAAATTTCGCCGGCAAGCCCGAGAAGGGCTCAGAAAAAAAAATAATAATAACAAAAAGGAAAAAAGAAGGAAAAAGAGAGGCAAAAAATAAATAAATAAAGAAAACAAAAAGAAACAGAAAAAAAAACAAAGCCTGTCAGCGCAGCCTGGCAGAAGGAGGTTAACTTTAATTCTGTTTTGTGACCAAAACTGAAATGATTTTCGAGGCTACGCGTGTCGTCAATGAGCGCGAGCCGACCCTCCCGACGGAGTTGGCGAGGCCTGTTTTGGTGCTGCTGGGCTCACAACAAGGAAATCGGCAGGGAGGCGATGGACAAAGTGCGGTGCAGCCCCTCTCTTACACTGCGATTGGTGAGCTCATGCCTCAAGGGAGCGAGATTTACAGTTTGAGGGCATAAATCCGATCCAAAAGTGGGCTTGGACGCGCGAGCTGCATGGTCATACGCAGTTCACTGAGCGCCCTCCCTGTCCTCTCTCTCTCTCTCTCTCTCTCTCTCTCTCTCTCTCTCTCTCTCTCGTCACTTTATGTGAATGTGGGCGAACCTTGCTTTTCGTCGGTCGGGGTTGGACCGACACCGACGACCGAGGCTGCCGTGTGGGCTCAGAACGGGAGCCGACGCTGCTAGATGCAGACTTGCATGGCCTACACAGCCCAATTGATAAGATGATTCTAACAAAGCTTTCAATGTGAGCAACATAAGACAGAGAGGGGGAAGCAGAGCGAGGAGCTCAGCGTCGGAGAGATGCACCACCAAAGTGGGTTTTGACGATGCTGTTGTTGTTGTTTATTTTTTTTTTCTCTTCATGCATGAAGAGCCGCGAGTGGGTCAAGGACGTGGTAAAGACGGATCTAAACGGCTGAACCTTACTCAAGACAAAGCTCACTCGAACCTGCCACCTTTCAAGAATAAAAATGCACAGCTGCAGCTCAGAAAAAAAAAAGAAAAAACAATGTGACGCAGTCCTCCGCTCCGCTTCTCACGCCTCGCGGAATAAGCGACACTGACAACAGCAGACAGTTTGCTTGTGAGAGCGAGGTCTAGACCCACCTCTTTCCAGCAAAGCTCGGATCAGCGTGAGACTCTTTTCCGAGTCATGTTATCATATGAGCGTAAGACCAACAGGAAACGGCCCGAAGGCCAGAGAGTCAGTCACCCATGGCGCAGTGGGCACACCGAGATGGGTTGAAGCTTGGCGGTCACCTTGCAGCTCCGGCATGAATTACGGCGGTGTCGCCGGTACAGTACCAAGCTACTGAAACCGAAGCAAGGTGAAATGGGTTTCGATGCCCGCAGCAGCCCAGCCCGCTTCTTCATGAGTTCCGTCCAGCTGCTGCTGCTGCTGCTGCTGCTGCTGCTGTGCATCCATCAATCGTTCTTAAAGAGATGTGGGGGAACAGCAAGCACTAAGACCGCATCATACGCCTTCACTACGACTGAGATGAGCTTGGAACCCTGATGGAAAAGGCCAACCATATCAAAGATCGACTGAGTTTGAGACTGTGTCGCTCGAAGAAGGAAGAAACGAAAAATAAAAATAAAAAATAAAAAATAAAAGAGGAAGAATTCGAGACCATGAAGAACCCGGCTGTGAGTGGCGAGTCGCTGGAAGCAGCCAGCGCGTTGCCCTGCTGTCTGGCTCGCGAGCTGTCTGAGCAACCTTATGATTGAGTTTAAACTTTGGCTTGACCTCGCTCTCTCTTTCCCCCACTTCCATCGTCACTGGCGCCGATCCTTTGTCCGGCTTCGTCGTGCGCATTGTGTCGGATTCAATTTTTTTTTTTTTGACCCTCCATTTCTTCCTTCCTTCCGGATTTCTCCACCTTCACCTCTCTCGAGCCTCTGCTTTTGTCCACCACCACCACCTCCTCGCCTTCCCTCTTTCTTTCCCCTCAGCCTCAGCCTCAGCTTTGAGCCTCGCATCCCCATCCACCGGACAGCTGTAGCCGCGGTTCTTTTTTGGGTGTTTTGCTCTGCAAAAGCCTGGACCCTTGACCGTTTCCCACGGTCAGTTCTGGTTGTTGACCCTTGCTTCGGCCGTCTTGAAGCTATTCTTCCCCTTGCCCAACAAGGTGCGGCTGCATTTCGCTCTCGGTCCTTCGCCAGAGGCGCGTGAAGCTCTTGTACCCACAGCTCTCGCTGTGCTCTTGGCGTCGTCTGCTGTCGCTCGCTCTGCTGCTCGGCTGTGTAGCGGCTGCCTTTTGCCCGTCGGTAGACCCACTGACGGAGGTTTCAAGCTGGGTACTGTTGACGCTCAGGCCTGCACCCAGCATCATCGGAGTCTCGCACCGCCCTTTCTGCCTGCCTGTCGTTCTCTCTCTCTCTCTCTCTCTCTCTCTCTCTCTCTCTCTCTCTCTCGGGACAACAAACAATCGCAAAAGCTTGGCAGCATCTCTTTGCCAGACCGCGAGGAAACGGCTTTCTCTCGCACACTCCCTCTCCCTCTCTCTCTCTCTCTCTTTCTCCTCTCTCGCTCTAGCGGTCATCACGTGCACCGGTAACGATCCTCTCGCGACCGACACCGGAGTGCATGCCTCTGACATACGCTCCCCTGCCAAGAGTCCGTTTCAGCTGCAGCTCCAAAAGCTGTCGCCGCAGGAATCACACGGCCGTCCTCCGCTCTTTGCCCTCGAGCTGGCCACTTGGATCAGGTTCAACCTGCACGCATTGGCCGGAGAAAGCGCTTCGGGCCGATCGGGTCGGTTGACATTTCAGATTTTTATGCCTGATTTCGTCCAAGCGGTCGGCTTGCCGAGTGTCTAACACATGCATTAGAACACCGCCGCATAGCAGCCACGGTCCCGCGAAACGTCCTTGTTGCCAAGTTTTGTTTTTTTGGCATCTTGTCTTCTCGTTCCACCACCTTGTCAGTCCTTTCTTACCCAACACCACCTTCTCGCTCGACACTTCTTCCTGGATCCATCAACACGACTCTTTTCCTTGAATTGGATGCATCGATCTGTCCACCACTGACGCATTCATGCCGCTACAACCCAGAAGTGGCTACAGAACATTCTCTCCAGCTGCATCTGACTCCCCCCATCGCGGATCTTTCCCGTAACGGTGAGTACTGCGTGCTCTGCTCTCGCTCTCCACTTCCCACTGTTCCCGCCGAAGCTCTTCATCCCCGGCGTAGACTGTGCCAGCAATCGCCTTTGACCTGGCGAGGGTCTTGATGAAAAAGACCGTTGAGATCAGAGATTGATGCTGTTGCCCGGAGGTGAAGACCCGCTCGACGCTTCAATGTGGCTGGCTGGCTGGAGTCCGGCGCCCCTGGTGGGGACAGCAGCTTCCCGTGGTTCCGAGGGCGCGTGCGAAACTCGTCGCAGCCACACGCCGTTTTTTCCTTTGGCAAATCACGTGTAAAAGCTGTTTGCTTATTGAGTTTGCAGCCCTCAGTTGGCCGTATGGGTCAACACTTGCGGATGATCCGCCCAAACCACATTGTCGCGACAGAGTCTTGCAGTGGCTCGGGTCGAGCGTCTCCTTTTTGAGACGTGGCTCAGACTTTGCCAGCTCCCGATGGACGCATTTGTTTAGCATAGCATATTTTGATTGCGATGGATTGGGGCAGCGCCGCAAGAGGAGGAGGAGGAGGGACCATCCCACACAGTCTCACATCCGAATAAGCTCGGGCCAAGGTGCACACGCTTCTCCGCCTAGGGCCGAAAGGCTTCGGAGTCGAGCCATTGTTTGGCGAGACCCATTGCCTCGGCACGAGCAGCAAGCTGGAACAACACCGGCGCACAGACAGATCGACGACGGTCAAGCTTGTTGGTCAGCTCATGTCCCCGCGAGTGGAAAACTTCGAGTCGCCGCTAAGACTTGGCAAGATCCATTGCGTTGGTTCCAGGCTAACATGTTGAGAGGGCGGCCAGGCTCTGAGCCGTGTCGTGCATGGGCATGCGCGACCGACCGCCCGCCCGCTCGCTCGCCTCGTTGGCGCTGTTTCTTGATTTGCTGCTGCATATCCGTCCGTCGATCGTACTTTCTTCTTCCTTTCCACACCTCGTCTCGTTTCGCCGTCCGCCCACTGAAGAGCAGTGCTTTCCCTCTTTTGCTCTCTCGCCTTTTGCTTCTGAGAGTAACAACTGTTGCTGAACCTTGGCGACACTCTTTTCTTTTTTCCTCTACCTCTCTCTCTGCTACCTTACCCACCATCCTCGCGTTTCCCCAGACCTCGCTCTCTCGCCTCACTACCACTCACCGAGTCAGTCTCCAGCCTCGCAGACGACTCGCCAGCATACAGCATCACAGCAACAGCATCTGCAGCCCCCCTTTTACGACCATCACTTTCACCTTTCATTTCACCTTTTGACCCAGGCAGTGCCTAGCACGAGCTTCGAGCAGAAAGTCGTCGTCATCACATCACATCACACCACATCATCCCTCTCAGTCACCCTTCCTTTTAGGAAAGCACACACACACACAGAGCTTTCCACCTCTGCTGTCAGATTGAATTCCGGGCGGTGCCCTTCAGCACCTGGTTTTTTTTTTTTTTTTTTTTTTCATCGCCATGCACATTTCGGTCTGCTCCTTCGCTACCTAACCTACTCGCATACACACACGCACTCAGACGTGCTCGCTACACGCAGTCAGACCGCCGACATCGACATCGACATTGACATCGCTTCGGGCCCAGCATCGGTCTTCAGCGACACGACGAGCTGGGCAACATGTCGATCCCCAACAAAGACGATCCAGCAGATCGCCAGTCGACTTCTGCCCGTTCGGATACGCCGACACAGATGAGTAGGCGCGATGACATCCATCGACTCGACACTAGTCGGTCTGCTTCCGATACCCAGCAAGGTGAGTTTGCTTCTACTGTTGTTCGCTGTTCCGCCGTCCAGTTCCCACCAGATCCGACGATTCTGAATCCTCCCCGAGTTCGTGCTTTCCGTCGCCACCACTCTTGCAGACGAACACGACGGCTTGAATATGCGACCACCTTCGCATCCTCCGTCGAGACTCGCTTCTACATCACTGTCTTCGTCGTCGTCGTCTCGCGGCGGCGCTGAATCGTCCCAGCTTCCCAGCATCAGGCAGTTGACCAGACTTGCTCCTGAGAGGACGCAAGCGAGTGACTATGACGGTCAGCAGTCGGATCGTCCGAGCGGCTCGACCTCTTCTGCTGCAGCATATGCGCCGCGCCTACACGAACCGTATCGCAGCTCATCAACGCTCCACCAAAACAATGACGGCGCCTCGTCATCAGCTGAATATCGTTCCGCTGCTGCTGCTGCTGCTGCTCGCGACAACACCAGCAACGAGTCGCGCACCGCCGCGTCGGCTCCTCCGCCCATGCTGCCGGGTCTTCCGCAGCATTCTACCGAGAACAGGTACGTCGCCACACACCCACACACTCTTTACTTGCATCTGTGCTAGAAGCGACCACGACAGATTCTGACCACCTTTGACGCCCGCCGTGCATGGACCACTGTTCTCTGCATACAGAACGTATCAGCTCATCATCCGCCAGCAGCCGCAGCAGGGTCGACTCTGCGGACTGGGAAGCAAGGACAAGCGGCCCTTAGACCCGCTGCCCATCCTTCAGCTGCGCATTCTCAATCCAGATGGGACCGAAGACGAAGAGTAAGTTTGCCCCCATCTCCTCCTCGCCTCACATGGTTTCCCGCAGATCGCCCGCCACCACTGCTTACTGACATCTGTTCCGTTCGATTCTTTTTCTCAACAGCGCCGAGAACAGTCCGAACCTCATACTGCAGGTGACGCTGCGTAAGGAGGACCCCGTGAGCCGCACGCACGCCGAGGCGGTACTGGTCGAGTCCAACGATCCGCTGTACCCTTGGACACGCATGCTCGAGGGCCGGCTGGTGGCGAGTGCCAACGTGGCGCGCGATCTGGACGGCTCGCGTGCGTGCTTCTTTGTGTTCACCGACCTCAGCATCCGCCAGGAGGGGCAATTTCGGCTTGCATTCAAGCTGCTTGCTCTTGGGCCGCCGCCGCCGCCATCCAACTCAGCTGGTGGAGAGGGGCCTGGAACAGGCCATGTGCTGGCCGAGGCGCTCACTCAACCGTTTACGATCTACAGCCCGCGCCGGTTCCCAGGGATGACCGAGTCGACCGAGTTGGCGAAATGCTTGGCGAGACAGGGCATCCAGGTTCCTGTGAGGAACGACATAAGGCGCAGACAGGAGGTGCCGGATTCCTCGCTGAATGCCTCGACGGATGAGAATCGGGATGGGGGCTTGGATTGAGCAGGAGCACACGCCAGTGGCATCACATCAAAAGGATGCAGTCGCATCTACCAACTCCCTTCTGCATCACACTTGCGTATGCGCTTCGAAGGGGCGTGTGGACTCCAAGATCTTAGCGTCTCTCACATCATCAGCATTGTATTCTGCGACTCTTTAAAATCGATCACTTTCTCTCATTGTGCTTGTCATTGAGCCTTGTCAATGAGCTTGTCATCGTGCGTGCCGATCGTGCGCTGTCATCGAGCCTTACCATCGTGGGCCTGGTCATCGAGCATTCAAACCGTGCGTTGCCATTGTGACTGTCATTGTGCTCGCCATCGAGCGTTGTTATTGTGCTCGTCATCGTGGTCGCCACCAGACGTTCTCATCGAGCGTTCTCATCGAGCCCTGTGATCGTATGTTATCATCAAGCGCTCTCACCGAGTGTGCTCATTGTGCTGTTCATCGTGCAGAGACTTGTCTCTATGCGTGGTCAATGTGCCTTTACAACGTGCGTTGTCATGCTGCCTTGTCATTGAGCATTGTCATTGTGGTCGTCATCGAGCGTTACCATGAAGCCTGGTCATCGAGCATTGTACCGTGCGTAACCATTGTGCTCGTCATCGCGCTTGACTCGATCTCAAGAAAGCGGCTGTGCTGACGTCTGTGTTGCGGTTCGGAGTGGGCATACGATGCCGAGCAAGCGGCAGCTGGCATTCCTATCGGGGCTGTGAGTGGCATGCGATCTCAAGTCGTCTCCGTGCGTTGATCCGAAGCAAGCGCCGGGACAGTGGCATGTCATGCACAAGGGAGATCCGCGGTGGCGGCGGCGTTGCTACAGCGATGGCTGCAGTGTCTCCCGCTGCTGCTGGCGTGGTGCGGCATTTGATGTCAAGGGCATGCTGGCGGTGGCTGCTGCAGTGGTTGCGCTGGCTCATGGGGCTGCAGTTTCTACCGTAACTGCAGCAGAGCGGCTGGTGTTGGTGCGGAGCTGCAGAATGGCAGTGGTTGCACTGCCCGCCGTAGCTGCAGAGTGACTGCAGAGTATCTGCCGTGGCTACTGTGGCCCCGGATGCAGACTGTCTGCCGGTGCAGAGTTTGCAGAGGCTGCAAGAGAGAGCGGTTATTGCAGAGCGACTGCATCTGCGCCTGCTGGGACGGGATGGTAGAGCAGCGAAGTGCCGGAGCGGCCGAGTGACTGCTGGTGCGGAGCGTGGCAGGTTGGCAGGTTGGCCGAGCGGCACGGTTGCAGGTGGAGCAGAGCGGCTGCTGAAGCAGAGTGGCTGCTAACGGAGTGGCCGCCGGTGCGGGATAGCAGAGTAGCCGCCCGTGCGGAGCAGGTGCCGCAGCAGAGTGGCTGCGGGTGGTGCGGAATGGCAAAGGGACAAAGCGGAAATTGAACTGCGCACTGCAGGCTGCTGGCAGGGGGGTGAAGGCCGGGCAGCATCTTCGAAAAGTCCAAAAAAAAAAAAAAAGAGAGCGCACCCTTTTTTCCCGGCGCCCAAAAAAGGGCGAGTCAGGCGAGGCGAGCGAGAGTCACCAAGCATCGCTACGCTTTTCACACTCTGACTCCGCTTGTTTGACCCTTTCGACCCTTTCCGCCGTCTCACCTTGTTCAAAGAATCTCACAAAAGTCACACGATTATCGTACGAAATCATGTCTTTGAAAACCCTCGACGCTTCTCGCAACAGCCACAGGCAAGGGCACTTGCACGGAGAACGCTGTCGGCGGCGCTTTCATGCACGCTCTCAGCGTTTCACGCGAGCAGAAAAGCACATCTCAAAACAGAATCTGAAGATTATCGGGAGATTATCTAAGCGAACGATTGTGTTACAGTGGTTGACCTTTTGCAGAGCTCCTTGATCCTACTCGGCAGATACACCGGGAGGCAGAAGCAGAGGCACGCCTTGACGCGCAAAGTGGCGCGAGATGTCGGTGATGTACGGCGCGATGTAGTCGCTTCGCTTGACCACCTGAAACGTCTGTGTCTCGACTGAGGCCAGGATACCCGTTTGCGAAGGGCTGATGCCCGGACTAGACGAGAGCCACAGTCAACAGCAGAAGGGATGTAAACGGCGGTTAGCAATCAGACCCTTGGATCGCAGAGAGAGCCTGGCAGAGTCTGGACTTACAGAGCCAAACGCATGAGTCGGCATTGGATCTTGAACTTGCCCGGAGTACGAACGCTGATCTCGGGGAAGAAAAAGAAGGGCTTCTCCTCGTCCTCGAGCGACTGGAACTGCTGTGGTCCAGCCACGATGGTTCCGTACAGCATTCGAGCCAGTTGAGGCGAACCTTGCCCCGACGAAGGCGTAGACGAACTCGGACCAGCTTGCGATGCGGACGTGGGCGTCGAAGCCTCAGTGGATCCAGTTGGCCTCGTCGATATACCCGAGGGCGAAGTGCCGCGCAGATTCGAGCTCGATCGTCGACCCCTGCGAGATCGTTTAGGCGTGGGCGGCACCAAGGTCGAGCCGCGCGAAGATGCAGTCGAGGCGGCCTGCCGATCCACCATGTCGGCGACAGCACCGTGTTCGTCGAGCAGCGTGCACTGACAGATCAAGAAGGGCAACTCCGCAGAGACATCCTCGAGCTTGCCGTCCTTTGTAACTTGCAGTTCCAAGATGAGAGGCGGCGCCAATCCGATGCGTCCAAGCAGATTGTCTTCGAATGCTGAGCCCGTCGTGGGTTCTTGAACCAAGATGAGCTTGTACGTAGGCGAGGAGCTGGAGGACGCCATTTCAAGTGAAAAGCGCAAGAGGGGAGAAGGGATAAGACTTCAGTGTCAGAGGAACGGGCGAGGAGAGGAGGAATCAGCGGCGGGAGGGGGAGAAGGGGGAGGAGGGGGAGAAGTAGGAGCGAGATCCTACGGAGGGACACCGAAGCGGCCTCGAAGAAGTGCTGAGAGCGTCCGAGGTCAGCTGCCGGTCCTCATGCTCGCGACGAGCAGGCATCACAGCACGGAGGGCCTCGAGCACAAGATCATGCCACTTTGAGACGGCAGGTGTACTTGGACACGTTGCACAGCCAGACGTCGGACGGCTGGACTCGTCGTGCTGGTTCAGCAGTGCAAGCGGGGAGGGTCCCAATAGAGCGGAGCCTGGACTCCGAGAGATGAAGCCAGCATTGACAAAGAGGACAAGGATGAGGGCGCACGATTCGAGAGGAATCGACCAAGGACACCTGGAGCTGAAACGTATGCTGGGAAAGAGGGACGCAAAGAAACTTACCTCTGATCCACTGTGTTGGTCTGCTTTTCGAGGGCAACAGCTTGTCGGCCTGCGTCTGCGCCGAGCCGAGGAGGCCGGTTTGGGGTGCTTGGCGTGTGGCTGCTGCTCTGGTGGGCTGGTTTGTTCGGCGGTGCGTGCAGAGATGAGGATGGCGTGGGCGTCGAACTGAGAGAATGGTCGGATCGCTCACTGTCATTGGGCCGAAACTTTTCGGGTCGAGGAACAGGCTGCACCGAGGCTGGACCGGATGAAGTGGAAGAGGGATTTGCATAGGCGTGCTGCCGTGGTGGGTGGAGCAAACAAAGCACACGTTGCCATGCATCATTGATGCCAGTGACGAGGCAAGGCGTCTGTGCGTGATACGAGGGACGTGCGTCAAGGGCGTGCATTGTTTGCCCCCTACTACCTCCCACGCCATTGTTCGTCATGAATGTGAGCCGAACACCACCACTGCCTCCATCCCGAAGGGGAACAGAGGGGCAAGGATGCCCGCCAATCAACCCACGCGTTCGGGTTAAGGCCAAAAAGGCTCCGAATCAGGCGATTTCTAACACCGAGCCGGTTGCAAGGGGACGCGCAGCTCGGGAGTGGTGACCTTGCCTTGAGTGCGTCTCCAGATGTGGTCCAGCGGAGAAAAACACTGGATGGAGAGATGAGGTGCGAACACTGACGCGGGGGAAGAGGCAGCGATGTAAACACGGCAAGGCCTCGCGAAAGGAGACACCTTGATCAAAACAAGCGTGCTCTTCTGGCTGAACGAACGAGGACAAGGTGGGACGAGGGGGACGTCTGCGGAAGGCGAGGTGCTGCTGAAGAATGGAAAGGAAAGCAAGACGTCGGTGCAATGATGCGATGTGGGAAATGAGAAGGCGTGCTGAAAGACGGAGAGGCGAAGCAGGGAGTTGTCGGGATCACACCATGAGTCGAACGAGCGGATGAAGTCGTCAAGGAAGGAGCGGTGCGAGCAACAGCTAAAGCAGAGGTGGGTGCTGTAGGGATCTTAATAGAGGTGCATGGCGGTGGACGAGGTGATGAAGAAAGAAGGAGAATCGGTGCGGATGGATGGAGAGACCCGAAAGGCTTCCATAAAGGAGCCGTCAGTCAGGCTGTGCGAATAGGGTGATTCAGCGATCTCTGCCCCCTGACGAAAAGTGACGGCGCCAAACGCTAACTTGGCAATCTGGCCTCAATCAGCGGGGGAAAGGGCGTGTGTGTGCAGAGGATGTTGGAAGTAGGAAAGCAGAAGTGAGTGACTTCTGGAACAGACTCCTGAGACTGGAGCGGAGCAAGGGCAGATGCGCAAATCCCCACCGGCTAAAGGGAACAAACAGTGCGCGCGACGTGGGATAACTAGGACGCGAGACACACGACGACTGTCACGAGCAGAGAGCGCACATCCATGTACGCCACCGTCGCATCTGCTAATGTGACAGAAGAGATGTGTCACCCGCTCGGATGTCCGTATGGCCGTGGCTCAACGTGATGACACTGAATTCGACGAGCTCCGATGACATGTGTGAGAGAGAGATAGGGAGATGAGGGGCAGGGGCAGAGAGATAGAGGGAAGAGCAAGGATCGGAGCTGTAGAAGGATTTTGCGCAGAGGCAAATGCCCAAGATTCCGGTCGAATTGGGGTTCGGAATGGAAGCCTCACCTCGAGCGAAAGTCAGATGCTGCACGGCTGCAGCGGGGGGGAAAGCGTGGGATTGCGGCCTTGTCGGCAGTTAGCAAGAGTCGAACGCAAGCGTCTGAGCTAGTGCCTCTGTTTCTTCGTTGGACCACACTCTTGGCGCGCAGCTGATCAGTGAGAGGCCCGAGCAAAGGGTGCATCAGCAGCACGAGCAACAGGAGCAGCAGCAGCAGCAGCAGCCACAAACAAACCAAACCAAACCAAATCAAATCAAACCAAAGCCGAGCCAGCAATGCGGTGCGCAAGAGGTATCCGAGGGCAAGCAAGCTTGGCTGAAAGCTGTGCAACCAACCCACCTGCTCGCTACACGGCGCTGCTGCCCAAATATCTGTCTCGACGTTTTTGCATGAATCGTGACGACGTGATTACATACAGCCTTGCCTTGGGAAAACCAAATTCGAGACCCGATTTGAAACCGAATCGACGCGGGCAAGGTTTCGGGGGCCGAGGGGGACGAGCATGTGCAACTAACTGTAGCTAGCTGGCTGTCTCGGCAGCAAACGACTTTGTTGTGGAGTATCGACGAAACAAACGAAGGCTGCCCTAACGAAGAGTGACGGAATCGCTGGGAGGAAAGGGGGAGGATGCGCGGCGGGTGGGCCCCACTCGTAGTTCATCTTGAAGATCGCAGTGGACCCCCTGGCGCTAACAATATTATAATTCACATCAGGCGAGCATCGGCTATTCGACGTTGCACCTTGCACCCTAAAGCATGGTGCCACTAGATCTCGGCTCTGTCTCAATCATTCCCTAACTTGAGCACGCTTTGTTGTGTTTCAAACGGTGGCTGATTGGTAGATTGGCCAAGAGGCGAGAGCCGGAAAAGACGGGTCGGCTAGATTCGTGTGTATGACAGGCCAATGGCGCGCAGAGTCTAGACAAGGCACCACCGGGGTCAACGGGGGAGAACAATTTTGCATTCGGACAATGGCGGAGGCGGAGGCGAGGGCTTGGAATCTTCTGGCGAGGCGGAGATTGTGAAGCAGCACCGGACGAGAACCCACTTGCCGACCCTTGCCCTGAGAACGAGAGAGCCTTGGCACATTCCTTGAAGCAGGCATGATGCTCCTCCTCCCCCCTTTACACTGACTTGCTCCGACGCACGGAGAGGTATATGAAGCCTCATGATGCATGCCATGCCATGTTGCGATGTTTGTGTGGATGACCTCGCCTCGATATTGCTGTGATCAGGGTAAGGCGAATTCGCCTGCCTGGCATTTTTTTCATCGCCTAACGTTGGCTTTTGCAATGCCGGATGTCTCAGATTTGGGGGGTCGAAATCCGGCGCCTACTACAATAGCTTGCTTTGCTTACGAGAAGCGTGCAAGAGGCGGCGGTGGAACATGACATGGCGTCTCGTCAGGCGGACGACGGAGCGTGAAATCGAATGAAGCGAGCAGATGCCGAATTCCTAGCTGGCCTTCCGGTGTGAGAAGTGTCAGAGCTGGTAGGAAGGCGGGCAGCTGATCGCGGAGAAGCGCAAATCCGGTCCATGTGAATTTCGAACAATGATTCTTTTTTTTTTTTTTTTTTTTTTTTTTTTTTTTTTTTTTTTTTTTTTTTTTTTTTTCCCTGCCAGATCTCGACTCAACCGGCTGTGCCTGCATTCAAGACTTTGCGGAGCGGAGTTGCTCGAAGCACGAACAATGTATATCCGAGTGAAGCGAGCGGGCTTTCTGGTGTTGCGACTCTGTCTTTCTTGCTTGTCATCATGGATCCGGTCACGTCTGGCCGGAAGCGGACGTTGCGCAGTGCGATTCGCGTTCCATGCAGGGACGAGACGATTCGAATCGGCGTGCGCGTGCAGCTCTGTACAGCTGCAGCCTTCTTTCTGCCTCGGCCCCCGATTCTCGGAACGCCCCATGTGAAGCAGCAGGATTTTCCCTTTTTGGGCTCGACACTCTCGGCCTTCCGCTCGTTCGCTGTGTCGACTCTCCTCTCGCACTGTCATTCCGACTGCATTGGCATATGTAGTCAGTCGGTCAGCAACACGAATCTCCGAGATTTGTCAGCCACCCGGTTCATGGTTTCCCGAGTCTTGGTAGTTGAAGGATCCGTTCCAAATGGAACAGATTTTGGATTTTTTTTTGGACATTTATTTTTGGGATTTCTCTGCCTGTTATCCTGACTCTGAATTACTGTATCATCACGTCCGTACCCCTCAACTTTGGTCTCCGTGTGCGGCGGGAAATTGTTTTCTTTTTCCTTTTTCGCGTCACATTTCTCAATTTCGATTTTTGTTAAGACGTGTCTCAAATTTGTGCGCCGGCGCGTCTCTCTCTGTTTCTCTCCGACAAACCACCATTCTCCGGTGTTCGGATCGGGCGCACTTGTCACTCACACGCGCCATACTCGTCATCTGCCCTTTGACACATTGACACGACGGGGGCCGACACATTGGCGAGAGCCGAATCAATCATCTATCCTTCCTCCTTGGCGGAGCATCCGGTCCCAAACAATGACGAAGCAGCGAGCCAGCAGCGGCGCATGGCGCCTGGCCCTCGCTGTGCTCTTGATTCTACTGCTGACCTGCGCACCGCTCTGCGTAGTGGCGCAGGATTCCATCGACGGTGACAGCGTTGAACCGCCCGCAGCTGCCGCGCAGTCTACGGTGCTGCAAACGAAACCGCGCCGCGTCCGGGCTGGATCGTCGAGCTGGATTGTGAGCGTCTGCATGGTTGCCGCGCTCATCCGCGCTCTACTTGAATACGCACAACTCGCGCTGGTGCTGCTCAGCGACGCGGAGGGGGTGCGCGCATGCTATGCGCAGCAGTGCTCGGTTGCGCGGGTAAAAGATGGACGCATCGGTAACAAGGAAGGAGGAGAAGCACACGAGCATACCGCGCCTGAACCTGTGAAAAGGGACAGCATCTCGACCAATATGCTCGCCACACCATCGCAGCGCTCGGAACCCGATGCCGACGCACCCGATGCATCGGGACGCCACCGAGATCACCGGGACGAGAGCGATCTGCCAGCGCGCTCCATCTGCGCGTGTGAAGAGGACGACTTTCTCGTCGCTCTGGATGATGACGTGCGCAAGCCTGCGTGCATCGTGAAACGCCCTGAATCGAAGGTGGATGATCGAAGCACGACGACGACGACGACGACGACGACGACGACGACGACGACGACGCGCTCCGAAGCGAAGGCAGAGAATGACATCGATCCAGTGCAGAGCTTCACTAAGCCGGCGAGTGAGATCAAGGCGGTGCCAGCTAGTAGCTCGACGCACGACGATGTCAAAAGGGAGCAAGCTCAGCACCATTGGAAGGACGACCTCCTCCCCGCAGCCGAAGCTACGCCGATGGATGTGCTCTGAGCCAACATCCAGCCGTCCCTCCAAAAATCCCAAACGTCACCACGCGTTCCCCTTCTCCGCTCTCATCCAAATCACCGCACATCAGCATCTTCGTTTCGACATCGCAGCGCACATCAGCATCATCGTTCCGACACATCGCATACCCAATCCGACTGGCCTTCAATGAGCATTTGTGAAATTCCATACCCCCTTCTTCACGTGAAGCACCCCAGAACGTGATGCAGCGTCTCCTGACGAACCTGGGCTCGCGTGTGCCTCATGAAGCACGGCGTGCCACCTTTTGCCCCGAACGCAGCCTGCAGCGCCCACGCCGTCGCCTCTGGATTCCTCCTCCCCAGCTCAATGTACAGCCCCTCTGCTGCCCTAAGCACCGCGGGCGGCTGTCGCGCGTCCAGCGTTCCCAGGAGCGTCGGGTGGATGGTGATGTCCCACGCGGCGTCGTCGGGCATGCGCGCGCCGAGGAAGCGCACGGCGGTGGTGAGCGTGGCGAGGATGCGGAGCGTGAGCTGGCCGGGCACGCTATGAGCGGAGGCGAGGATGAACGGTGCGTCGATGTGCGTGTGTGTTGTCGCTGTGGATCGCGGTGAGGCTGTGGTTTTGGTGGGGGAAGAGATGAGTTTGTGGATCGCGCCGTCCGCAGCAGCTGAGCTGTCAGAGTCGAGCAGCGCCTTGCTCTCATCCGCACTTGCACTTGTTCGCTGAGCACCCTCCCGCCTGCCCATGCGCGGATCAAACCTCCACCGCATCAGCCGCAACAACACCTCAAACCGCGGCCACGCCTCGTCCACCACCCGCTTCCCCACGAACTCCGGCACCTCCCGCACCGCCGCCTCCACCACCCTTGCCGCCGCCACCCATACCTGTGGCTCCCTCTCGCTCAACCCTGCCTCCGTTTTGCTGTACCACGCGGCATCACCCGCTCGCCCGCGCGCCCCCACCGCCGCCGGGGCCGCGTCGACGATCGGCACGAGCTGCGCCGTCGAGCGCGTCGATTTGGCGTCCGAGTAGCTCGTCCCCAGCCGCGTCATGATGAAAGGCCAGGCGCTGTTGACGATGGGCAGCAGCTCGGCGGTGCGCTGCTGGGGGGCGAGCGTCTCGATGCCGTGCCGCAGCAGGCCGAGCACGCGGCTTCGAAGAGTGGGCGAGGGGTGCGTGAGGAACGAGGCTGCTTTCGAGAGGATTTGTGCGGCTACTTGCTGGCTCTTGGTTGGCTTGTCTTCCTTTTCCTTCTCTTCGCCGTCGCCGCTTTGATTGGGTTCAGCGGAAGCGGCATCGAACGCGGGCTGCTCGCGCCGACGCGCAGAAAGCCACGCTGTGAACACGTCCAGCTCGTCCCTTGTGCGCTCGTGCGCTACAGCCGCGACCTGGTCGATCCTGTCGGACCCAGGCTGGGACGGCTTCGCCGCCTGCTCCACAGCCATAGTCTCGAGGATCGAATCGAGCACCGCCAGCAGCCCGTCGCAAATCGTAGCATGGTTTTGGAAGCGGTCCAGCGCATCGAGGATCTCGTCGATCGCATCCTCCACCATCGGAATGATCTCCGAGCCCAGCACACGGATCATCTCCACCAGCACAAACGGCGCTCGCTGCGCAGACACCAACGGGAGCACCACCACTGACCGGCCTCCCGCACCGCCATCGTTCCGCCTCGCGGACACTGTCGAACTGGAACCGACAGAAGAGTCCGCCAGCGCAATAGCTCGCAGCTCCTCGTCCAGCCCGCTGATGAGCCGCTGGCACGCCGCCCCCAGAATGTAGTCCGCATGGTCGAGCAGACAGTTCTTGATATCCGCATACGCCGTGTAGAATGCCACGTCCTTCATCGCCGCCGCCGACGCCTGCCGCACCAGCTCCGACGACCCACTCGACGAAGCTGACATGCCGCTGATCAGCGGGTACGCTCCGCGCAGCAGCAACGCGCGGAACGACTGGCCGAGCAGCTTGGACGACGAGCCGAGCAACGCAAACAGCAGCGCGTTGGACAGGTCGATGTTGCGCTCCGCTTGCTGGTATCGGTGTTGGATTGCGAGCTGGGTTTGCGCAGGGCTCGGGGCGCCGCTGCGAGGAGCCTTGGAGAGGTTGGCTGCGCGGACGAAGCCGAGGTCGAGCGCGGGACCATGTCGGTCGGGCGTGGACGCTTCGATGTCCTCCGGCGCGAGCGAGATGCCTTTGACGTGCTCGACGAGCGGATGATCTGTGCTGTCCGACGAGCCGAGTTCGCGACCCGCGGTGCTGGCCGGATCGGTGTGCTCTGCCGGTTGTTGCACACCCAGGTTGGCGCTGCTGTGCTCAACCCTCGAGCGAACCGTCTCCTCTGCATCGCCATCGAGCATATCTATCACCGCAGCGAAAACTTTCTTGCCGAGCTTGTGAGCCGCTTTCCGCGCTTGTTTACTCGCCTGCACCGCTCGCGCACCTCCTACATCGGCAAACTGCAGCCCGAGCTCGAGGTTGTCCAGGCAGCTGCTCACCCCGCGCAGCAGATCCGCCGCCACCACCAGCGACGTCAAGCTTTCGCTGCGACTCTGCGCGTCCTGCTGATCCGACGCAAGGTCGAGCCGCACCGACCTCAACCGCGCAGCTCTGTCCACTAGGAACGTGATCAATGCGAACACCTCGCTCGCGTCGACTTTTCGGCCAGCGCGGCTCGGGCTGAGTTTGAGTTCCTGAACAAGGCTTAGAGCGAGCGAGCGCCCGATGCTGAAGAACATGCCGCTGAGCTGGGTCGAAGTGCTTGCTTCAAGGCCGGAAAAGACGGGCTGCAGTCGCCACGTCGTGGTCCCCAGCGGGTCGGCTGCCTCGTCGACGTACTCGAGTCTGTCGACCTTGAGCGGTCGCATTAGACGCACGCAGGTGTCCTGCATGTCGCGCGACAGCTTGGCGAGGCCGACGAGCGCGCTCCCACCATTCGCTGAGCTTTGCGTCTGTTGAGGAAGACTGAGAACAGTGCTCACCCGCAAAGCGAGCCTCGAAGCGCCCTCGTCGTTGTGCGCCACGATCGTCGCCGGAAGACTCTGCAGAGCCTGCATCAGCACCGACCACAAAACTGCCCCGCTGCCGAGCCGCGCTAGCACCTCCGAGTCCTCACCTTGCTCCTTGCGTTCCACTGCTCTGCTCTGCACTGCCGCAAACGCAGTCAGCGCCTTCTGAGCCACCGATTCGGTGTTGTACTCTGACGCGAGGTCGATGATCCAGCAGAGCAAGGTGGCGATGCTGGACGAGTGCGAGCTTTCCGAGGGTGGATTGGTGGATGCAGTGTCGAGTCGCGCCATGCTTTCCAGCTGCCGGTCTAGCCAAGCGAACAAAGACGCGCAGTCGGACAGGAGTGCCGCAGCCAAGCGGAGCACGGATGTCTGCACGAAAGCGTGGACGGAGCAAGGCAGCGACGTGCCTGGAAGCGAAGGCTGTGACAGCGGCGAAAACGTTTTGAGGGCCAAATGGACCTGGGCGAGCGTCGACAGAGCCCATTGGTCGTCTTTGCTCTCTGCTCCTTCATTCAGTTTGTCGTCCGAGATTGGATGCATGTCGGTAGAACGGATGTTCGCGGGATCTGCAATGGGATCCTGGTCGAGTTGTGCAAAGTCCTCAAGGTCGGTCACCTTGATCGATGCTTCGACGCCTGATCTTTGAGGTTGAGTGAGAGGGATCTGCCGAGCAATGACGTCTTTGAGACTCGCGTCCGAAAGCGTGGCCCTGAGAAGGTCTGCGAGGAGATCAATGGCGCGCGCAGCCACAACACTCGGCGTGGGCTTTGGCTTGACTCCGTCCTGCTTCGACTTGACGCGACTCGTGGCGAGACGGGTGAGCGAGGACGTTGGTCCTGGAAGAAGCGGACGTAGACGCTGTGCCGTCGCTATTTGTGCAGCGGCCGTGCCGGATTCTGACACAGCCGTCGGAGAAAAGTCGATGTAGTGTAGAGAAGGGACTTCGATCTCGCCTGCTTCCGCACTGTGCTGCTGAGCGGTCGCCGTTGGAAACAGACACGTTCCTCCGATCCACAGCAAGAGTGCATGCCGAGCTACCCCGACAGCCGCTGCACGTGTTTCGGTCGCTTCTTGTGACGACTCTGCGATAGCGAAGCAGGAGGAAAGGACGAAGCTGATGGCGCCCTTGGCGACTCTGTCGGTTGACGCGTAAGAGAGGTGTGCTGGAGTGGGGTAGGCGAGGACCACTTTCGTTTCCAATGAAGTGTCTTCCTTCGTTGTTGACGTTGATCCTTCGTGCGTATCGGGAGCGAGGTCGTGGTCGTCCAAGAGAGGAAGGTCCGACACACCATCCCACTCCCATTCCGCCTGCTTCGCCTTATCCGCGCGCTTTCCGCCACTCGCCGTTGAGCGCGTTTTGAAGCGTGGAGAGAAAAGTTCGCCGAGCACCCGCAGCGCTGCGACTTTGAGCTCGTCACTTGCTCTTGCCTTGGCATCCGCGTCGTTGGCATCCCTGCTCGTTGGAGACCCAAGTATCGAGCTAGACAGAATCACAAGATCGCACCACACCTGCCAGCGTTTGTTGACCGACTGTGGTGAGCTGTCCGACAATTGCGTTGACCAGGACATCCACCACTGACAGCAAAGCAGCGACAGTACATCCAGTACCGCCTCTGCCACCGAGTCCGACAAACTCGTGATGCCTTTGGGTGCGGTGCTGATGAGTTCCGAGAGCGGGTAAAAGACATAGTTGATCAGCGAGGCGGAGAGGACCGGTTCGGCATCATCAGCCACGAGCTTCGAAGACGATGCCACGGAATCTGAAGCATCGATGTCGTGAGAGCTGTTGTCCGAGAGAAGGGCCCGCAAGGTAGATTTGAGTCGACGAAGACACGCGAGAACCTGGTGCGAGTGTGCGGAAGCCGAGGTGCGGCCGATGAGCGAGAGCAGTTCGACGCATACTGGCTTGAGGCGCTGGAAGGGCGTCTGTGTGCTGCTGCTACGTGGGTATCTCTGCTGGAATGGACCAGCGGCTGACGAGAACATCGGAGTCTTGGACCTGTTTCTGCTTGCTGAAGCAGTGGTGAGAGAAAAGAAAGCTCAAGGGTCCAAGAGGTCAAAAACTGTGCTTTCTTGCTCTTGGTGGGAGGCGGGCAGATCCGAATTCCGAGCTTGCAAAAATATTCAGAAATGTTACATCGTTTTTCCCCCACGCCAGCACTCGACGGCCATTTTGTTGGGGGGGGGAAAGAGCGAATCGATGTGGGGCAGACAGGCACAACAACAACACCGTCTCGTTGAGCGTTCCACCTCCTTTCGTGTCCCTCACTCAATCCAGCCCGCTTGACGACGTCGGAAACGCATCATGTCAGAAGCAGCCAAACCCTCTCCTGCCCAGGGCGTCGTCACGCTCGAGATGATCAACGAGCTGCAGCAGCAGGTGCTGGACGACAACAATCCGATCTACAAGTATCTCTTGTCTGATGTGAGTGTTGTTCTCGTGCTAGCGAACATCGACTTCGGCACATTCTGACCCCGTTCTTTCCTCTTACAGCTGGTGATCAAGACCGTCGCGCCGGGCTACATCGAAGCGCACGTCCCTGTCAGCAAGACCCTCGTGAACAGCAAAAACATCCTGCACGGCTCGACGTCCGCGACGATCATCGACTGGATCGGCGGCCTGGTCATCGCGTCCACTTCACCGGACAGGTTCAAGAACAGAGGCGTGTCCGTGGACATCCACGCGACGTATGTGGGCGCAGCGAAGGAGGGCGATCTTCTGGTCATCAAGGGCAAGAGCAACAAGGTCGGGCGGAATCTGGCGTTCATCGACGTGCAGATCTTGGGCAGGAAGCCGGGTGCGAGCGAGCACGAGGACAGGGTGGTGGTGACCGGGTCGCATACCAAGTTTGTCGGTTAGAGCGTGTAGCTGAATGGACTAGATATGGGCCATGCGACGGGCGAATGTGGAACGAATGCGAAATGGAGTGTTTGTGAGAAAGAGAGTGAGACAGTTGATCGGGACAACAGCAATGCCATTGCGCACGAGGAGGCGAGCCGAACAGCGTGTGCCCGCTATGAGCAGACGACGACTCTCACAACATCATGACGCTGCCGGACCATCATTCGCTCTTACACTCGCCGATACCGTTGCAGACACCTCGGCCAGAGGAGCAGCCGACATCTGCAGAGTCGCTTCATACGCCGGCAACGTCGAATCTGCCTCCCCTCTCCCCGCTCCTGCTGGCCCATCAACACTCTGCGTGCGATCCTCCGGCGCACTGTTGCCAATCGGATAGTCTTCCACCGGCAGCGCACCCTGTTTCCAACAGCAATTGAAGCGGCAGCAATTGTCGCAGCACGTTGCGTCGGTTCCGTATTGACCTGTATCCGCGCGCCAACAGCAAAGATGAAAATCCAAGAGGTTAGCGAGCTGACTCAAGTCCATGTTGCGCAAGCAGATACGCTTGCGGCACAAGACGTACGAGTGTTGCAAAAGGCGTACTGCAGCTGAGCAGCGATAGCCGCGCAGCAGCCACCGCAGGCAAAGGCGAGGATGTCTTCCATTTGTCGCAATGCCCCTTGTGAGCCAGTCGTATCGATTGCGTCGAGTGCGAACCGGGCTTTTGGTGCTGAACGAGCTTGTACCGTCACCAGAGTTCAGAGTGATGGTCGAGCAAGCAGGGTTTTGGTGGTCGAGAGGCAACTTGTTGTATGTGACGCACAGCCGAAGACGGTCCACCTCTGAAATGCAATCCGACGGGACTTGGTCGTGTAGCCCTACCGAGCCCGCAAGAGGCGCCAAGAATACCGCGTGTCACACAGGCGACCGGCAGCTTCTACACCTGTCCCACTCGCTTAAGGCAAGGCTTCGAATGTCCAGTGCAGGGGCGAATCCATGCAAGCCCAAAACGGGGCTGTGTCTAGCCTCGCTCACGGGATGCACGCAACAAGGCAAGCAGTGCATATTGTGGAATACAAACACACACACGCAGCCCGAAGTACCTCTTGTGCAACTGGAACAGGCGACGTGGTGGCGGCTAATGATGACTTGCTTCGTACGGTGGTAAGCTCACTGGCTGGGCAGCGTGGAAGGCCACCTTTGTATCTGCAGCAGTGACAGGGGCTGATTCACACTGGCTCTCTGCCATGGCTTGGGCGTCTGAAGCGACTGAGATCACAGCTGAATGGTAGGCACAACACGGGAGGACAGTGCCTTCAGCAGATGGAAGCCCGGTGGCGTGCCTCGGCATAAGCTTGCAGACATGGGGATCCTTTACTGCAGCCTCCAGGCAGTTGCAAAGCTCCCAATCTGCGCAGGCTTGAGCACAATCCCAGGGCGATCCATGACAATCGCCTCGAGCTTGACTTTGGCACTGCCATCGCTGTGATGAACGCTTCGGTCTTCAACAAGGGCCTCACCCTCAAAGTGTCTGACCGCATCGTCTTCGGCGACGGCTTCAACATCGTCCTCCAAAATCACTATCACCGTGGCTCGAATGCTGACGGAATTGACTTCGCGACGTACTACAACGCCAGAGGCAGCACGCAGAAGGAGCAACTTCGCATCGAGGCAGCCCGCATCGATGGATACAGCCCCTTTGAACAGGGAGACTGGATCCTCGATAACGGCAAGGCCGCTAACGTCAAGAGCCAACTTCTTGCGATACACAGCCGAAGAGTTGCTCTGGCCAACAAGTCGATCCGACGGGGCACTTTTGCAAGCGCTTGATGAACATCAAGACATCTCCTCACTGCCTACACCGCACCTGCCTAGTCGCTCACGTCGTAGAACGTCCCCAAGCGCGGGTTCAGATCCATGCTATGCACCGACGCCGCTGTAATACAGCACTGTAGGGCAATGCAACGCTGGAATAGACAGGTCACTTGCTCTGACTGGCTGCTGCTCAAACACACAGGGCTAAGCACGCAACGCTGAGTAGACAGAACATGTTGCTTGGACGGCAACGAAGCTGTAGCGCAGCGTTGCCGCTCGGACAAACGGGACGGTGCACGCAGCTCTTGATTTGACAAGCCAATTCGTCCTAGCTGCAACGAAGGGATGGCGCAACAGATGCAAGACAGCTTTGACGACCTGAGCTGTATGGAGCAGAACAGGACGGTGCACGCATGCGTCGGAAGGACATTCAAACTTCTTGTGGCGCAACAACTGCGAGACAGGTTGGGCGACGTGAGCGGTGGGAGATCGGTCACAAGACACAACCTGATGATCACCTCGAGTCTGCTCTCTTGAGTCTGTTCTTCGTCCACACCCTCATGACTCACTTTGTTCACGCTTAGCAGCGACCACACACAACGCAATGAGAAAGGTTTCCACGAGCAAATCGATTTGACGCTTGGGAAGATAAGACTAGTAATACAACATGACTTCATGCTGCTTAGCTCGAGATGGCAGACAGGGTGCGCTTTTCACCACGCAGCGAGGTGATGGGCGACCACGAGCTGCGCGGGTCCTTGGTGAAGGCGTGCGTGGACGACAGAGGCGGCGTGCGCGAGCCACGGCTAGCAATGACAGGCATGTAGTCGTCAGCGCCCATCTCGACAGGAGCCGAGCGAGGCGACAAGGACGAAGAGTCCGGGCTGCTGCCACGGTTGCTGCTCATGCCGTCGTTGTCGGCAGCACCATCGTCGCTCTTGGCGCCAAACGAGCTGCGCGGAGAGCGGTTGTCCTTGGCATAGCGCGCCTCGGCACCCGTCGATGCGGATCGCCAGTCATCTCGAACGGGCGCAGGGAGCGAGGGCGAAAGACGCAGCGAAGGAAGCGGCAGCCTGTCGATGCGAGGCAGCGAGGCCGAAACACCAGCGCGGCTCGAGTAGCTGCCCGCAGACGAGTTGGAAAGCCTGGGCAGCGTCAGCGAGCTTGCCTTGTTCCCTGAAGAGGGTGCGTTTTCACTGCGCCGGACAAAAAACCGAGCTGCATCCGTGATTTGCTGCTCAGACATGTTCCAGCACTGGCGTGCGGTGGCCCACCAGCGCGAAACATCGGGGCTGGGACGGGTGTACTGGGTGCAGATGAGCAGGGCAGGGAAGGCAAACAGGTTGCGGCGACCCGTGATGCTGAGCACAGACAGGATGAGGTTCATGTTGTCGAGTGCAGCCTTCTGCTGGCCCCGTTCAAGCTGAGGACCACCGGCGCGACGGGCCTCCATGACAAAGACAGAGCACTCTGCGACAAGGTGCATCTGGGCCCAGAACCAGGCGCGGTGCGAGGCGGCGCTCGCCTCGGGCTCCTCGAGCAGACGGCTGGCCTGCTTCATGTTGTAATCGTCAAACTTGTGCTCGACAACGAGCGCAGCGGCCCACGACTGGAGAGCATCCTCGCCCTTGTTGTAAGGCTCGTTGGCATCGGTGACCAAGCCAAACACGGTGGCGATCTCGGCAAGGCGGGCAAACGACTTGGTGACGTCGTCGCGCGCCTCATCGCCTGAGGTGCCAAAGCTGCGGGCGACAGCGAGCACGTCGGATCGGCGAACAGACGAGGTCTGGGCAGCCAGAGCGGAGATGGTCATGTCGAGTGTCCAGGCGAGGAGAACGAGGCGCTCGCATGTAGCGCGGCGGGGCCAGGACGAGGAAGAGGCAAACGAGTCGCGCGCGTAGTTGTTCTTGCGAGCAGGTGGCAGCTGACCCTCTGCGAGCTTGAGGGTAGCGACGATGCGGACGGCGTCGTTCGAGTAGGAGAGCGCACGCTGCACGCGGCCCATGCCGAGCTCGTGGGCGGCGAGGAAGCAAAGAGTGAGGGCAAGGTCGACGTCGGGACGGTCGAGCAGAGTGGAGCCATCGCGGTCCTCGTCTTGAAGCATGCGACGGGCGGAGCGAGCAAAAGCCTCGCCTTGGGCGAAACGACGCTCGCGCTCGGCCTCGCTGATACCCTGCTCGAAGCGGGCGGCCAGTGCGAACATGGCCATCAACAGGTAGGAAGGCACTTCCGAGGTAGAGAGATCGCGAAGGAACGAGATCTCGTCCATGACGCAGCTGAAGGGGTGGATCTGGGAGAAGAAGATGCTGATGAGATCCCTCCTGCGCTCGGGTGCCACATGGTCGATGGTGAGCAGACCGTCGGCACGCAAGCCAGCCGCGCCTATTGATGTTGGGCTCGACTTGGAGCTGACGGTGTTGCCACGAGCACGGCCAGACAGATCGCTGCCGGGGCTGAAAGGCGAAGTGGCGACGGTGTATGCAGGCGTCAGGGCTTCAGCAGGGTGGAGGGTGGCGCCGGGGTGGGCAGGTGCGCCCGAGGGCTGGCCAGCCTCGTTGGAAACGCGTGCGGTGGGGATGACCATCTTGCCGTTGGCGTCCGAGTAACAGCAGGTACGACCGCTAAAGTCGCAGTTGGAGCAGGGGAGACCGCCATCACAGCGACGCTTGGCTTTGTGGCAGGCGACGCAGGCCTTTTGGAGACGCTTGCGCTTGCGACCGGTGGCAGCGTAGATGGTGGTGCCATCGGCGGTGACGTGGGTGGTGCGGATGATGGGCTGCTCTGCTGGGTTGCTGCTTGCGACGGGGGCTGGCGAGGCAAAGGTGGGTGGCAGGGGTGAGGTGGAAGGAGCAGCAGGCGCAGCAGAAGCAGAAGCTGATCGGTGCGCCCAAGGGTCCGAGTGGTGCGGGTGCTGAGCGGGAGGAGCTGCTGCTACGTGACCGCTGGACAGAGCTCGGTAGGTGGAAGGACCTGCGGATGCCGAGTAGGCCGAGTGAGCGAGGTGAGGCTGCTGGTGTTGATGAGGATGGAGGTGAGAAGGAGGCTTGTGCTGTTGCTGCTGCTGGTGCTGCTCGCTGCTAGAGGCCCATGGGGCAGTGTGGTAGGTCGAGTGTGGTCTGGACATGGCGGTAGAAGGAGGAAGCATGTGAAGCGGGGATGCTGCCGAGCGAGATAGCAAGACAAGATACGACCTTTGATGGAGAGATAGACTAGCTGAAGTATGTCGAGTGCAAAGGATAGCAACGAAAGGGGACGTTGTTGCTGGTGGTAGTGATGGTGGTGGTGAGTGACAATGATCAAAGGGGGAAAGAGGATGCGACCTGGGACGCCCTGCTTGTATATAGCAAGGCAAGCGAAGACCACGAGGCGAGAATGCCAAGAGTCGGAGTGGAAAGGGGGCGAGAGAGAGCAGGAGGACACTAGTGAGTCAGGGCAGAGGAGAAGAGGGCCGACGGGCTGAGCGGATCGAGGACAAGGGGGGGGGGGGGGGGACACGAACAGGTGTGCCACCACCAATGCCAAGCAATCCAAGAGTGGCCGACTTGGCAACTGTAAGCCAAGCCACTGCTCCTCATAGCCAAGCGAAAAGCCAAGACTCCCACGAACGCCAAGGCCGCGGTTCGTCTTTTGCAGTCCGCCTCTTTTGCCCCTCTCACGCTCGTAGTGTATCTCCTCTTCTTTTCCTCTCTGCAAAAAATGAGGGCACCAAGCCCCACTGCGATGGAACAAACTCGCCGAAATGAAAGAGGCGTCGAAGCGGCGTGCGTGATTCGAACCTCGAGGCGGAAGCCCACTGTCCGATGGCTCTCGTATCGCCGTGTGCATAAAGCCACAGGCGGAACAACAGAGAGATAGAAAAAAAAAAACAAAAAAAAAAAAAAGGCGGAGCGGCGGCCTGAGTTTTGCGAGGCACGGCCAACTCAAAGCTCGGGCACTTTGCGAGGGGAAGGCTATCTGCCTGTCACAATGCCAAGAGCTGCACAACGAACCGTAGGCAACGTTGCCAAGACTCGGTTGCAATTCAAAATTCGCCTTGTCATGCGTCCGAATACAAGAAGAATAGAAAGGAACAAGTCACCAATTTAAATCTGGCTGAATCTCAAGTTCGAAACGATATCTTCTGCTCCGTCTAAGAGCAACGAGCACGAGCATGAGCTCACGAGCTGTCTCTCTCCTCGTCTCGTCAGCACTGCCCCAGTGGCTTTTCGAAGAGTATCAATTTCCAGACCTGAGTCAATCGCCTTCACAGTGTGCCGCACTGTAGCAAATGAAAACGCACGCTTGCCAAGCGCACGCTAAAACTCACCGCCGCTTCTAAGCCGCCCTTCCCGCCCTCGTGCCTTGGGTATTTGGTGGCAGCACACCAGGATACGCAGAGACACCACCGAAAAGAACAAACGTGTCGTTCCTCCTTGACTTTGCCAAGACTTGTGCCGTCTACTCTCCGTGTCTCGATCCTGAATGCTTTTTTTTTTTTTTCAATGTCAAACGTCGTCGTCGTCGTTCGTTATCGTCGCATCGTGTTGGCCGTCCCATCGATCCCACTCGACCCACCTGCACCCCGACTTCGTCTCTACGCCACCGGCGACGTTTGAGAACAAGAGTGGGGCATTGTGAACCTGTCCAACAGGCGGCGTGGGTCCGTTGGTTGTGATAGAAATGAAGAGTTGGGTGGGCAAATGCGATCAGGCACTCGTGACTGCGCCAAGAAAACACTTGGCAGCCGCTCGCCCTTGCATTGCATCCCTGTCTCATCTCACCATTGGTTGTCAGGCGTGGCTTGATTGTCCCGTGTCGCTTCGGATCTTGAGCTTGACCGGTGCAAATTCAGGGCAGCCGGCGGCGGAGACAGCGTCCTATCTCCTCACCGCATCCGATCTCGCTCTGGTGTCGGTTCGGCTTCTGGCTTTGATCGAAGCAAGCATTCCCTCTTCCAGCCGCCTCACTCCTTTGTCAAATTCGAGACTCGCCCCTCTCGCCTCCGGAACGACCGACTGCCCGAATTCCGCTACTCCATGCGATCGATAGGCAACACCGACGAATGTGAGAGGCTAAGTACAGCACCGAGCCCGATAACCCGAACGGTTGACACGCCCTTGGCCGAGCTTCTTGGCAGGTACCGGCGTCTCCGATCACGAGTAAAGCAGCACAGTCAAAGGCCGATCCAAGGCGAATCGGCCATTGAGCTGTGTCGCAAACTTTGCCAAGACCTTAATTGATCTTGCGGTTCGCTCCCTTTCTCATTAAGCAACCGCAGCAGTCTCTCTCGTGCGATTGACATCATACGGCCCAACACTCCTCGAAAAGCACTTGAGCTGATGTCGTCACTTGTGATTGCCCTTGCTTGCTGCTTGCTGCTTCAACGCCGACATACAGAACGCTGATCACTCCGCGGAAGCAGAAGCGCCCAGATCATCCGGACGCAGATTGCGCTTCTTCTTCCCCTTATGGCCCTTAGCTGCAGTACCCGGCCCCCAGTTGGGCAGCGGGTTGCTCTGGTACCTAACAATCTTCTCGGCCGCGCCCAACGCCTTCAGCACCTCGGGCGACTTGGTGTTATCGAAATCGTACTCGCGCTGCGGCTCTTTAGCCAACAAAATCCTCGCTGGGTCGTTCTCCTTCATGTTCTCCATCTTGACCGGTTGCTGCGTCTTGACCCAGTAGCGCAGCACGTCAAAGATCTGCGCGCGGCTCGCGTCCGTCTTGAGCGACCCCGCGGCGGCGTGCGAGCGGCTCACACGGTACCCGGCCGAGAGCAGCGCCGAGACCATCTTGTCCAGCGGCGGCGAGACGCAGTGGAACAGGCCTGAAGCTTTGGGTGGCGTGAAGTAGAACATGCTCTTGTCCCCCGAGAGCTCGTTCGCGGCGAGGCTCACCATGCCGCGAATGCGTGCGCTCGTGTGGAACGCCCCCGGATTCGCGTCCAGGTTGGCGAGCACCGACTGGCAGAACTCGGCGTCGTGCAGGTCGCCCAGCCACATGGGCCCACCGAGGTGCATGCGGTTGCCGCACTCGTTGCACCGCTCGCCCACAGGTGGGCCCTGCGCCGAGTTGTAGCGGTAGTTGACGTTGGTCTGACCGGTCTTGCTCGTGTTGTTCGTCTGCGTGGCGCGGCCGAAGCGCTGCACGTGGAAGTCCTGGCAGTGCGTGCAGATGTACACGGTTCCCGTCTTGCTCGCGACATTTTTCACCTCGACGGGGCCCGTCCAGACACGCACAAAGGTGCGCAGGTAGAAGTCGATCGACAGACTCAGCATCGGCTGAATGTATCGTCCGTATCGTGCTGCCGATGTGGCGATGGTGTGCAAAACAAGTCGGAGGGCCACCTCGTGCGAGAACTCGGCTTTAACAGACACGCCGCCGTACTGCGAAAAGCACTTTTCGGGATAGTTGTGTCCGGCCAGCACGGCCAAGTCGGTGCAAGTGACGCAGAGCAGGCCACCGTCGGCTACGGACTGCACGCCGCCGTCCAGGAAGGGCGCGGCCGAGCCGTACGGATCCAGGTCCACCACGTCGAAGCGCTTGTTCGGTTCTCTGTGCGTGTACATGAGCGTGATAGCGTCGCCGGCGTTGAGTCTGACCTTGCAGTCTGGGTGGATGGCCGCGGAGGATGGCTGTGTCTGAGATGCAGATTGTGTGGCTGCTGCGTTGGCAGTGTCGATGGTCGTGGATGCTTCTGGCGCTTCAGGTGCTGGTGCCGGTGCTGTCGATTCTGTCGACGAGGTTGCTGCCGCACGAGCACGTGCTTCATTCTCCATCTCGGCAAGAGCATCCTCGTCCATCTGTTCGCCCTCCTTGGTCTGGCCTGAGCTCTTCTCGGCCTTGTCCGCGTCTGCCTCCGAGACAATCCACTCGTCGATGGGACGGTCCGAGGGAAAGTTGAGCGCCACGTTGCGTTTCATCATCTCCACAGCAGTGGGCGAGAGATCGTTGGCCAAGACCCAACGCAAGAGTGGGATCTCTTTAGCATATCGGATGCTGCGAAGGCCAGTGGCACTGAGCGCTTCGAGGAGAGTAAATTTGTAGCTGCGGTACTCGTCCTCCGCAGGCAGGGTCACTGCGCTAGAGGAAGCTTCTTGTGTTTCAGTAGCTGAAGCAGTTGCGATCCCATTACCGTTCTCATCGATTCGCGCCTTTTTCGCATCCGGCTGTTCTGTTTCTGCAGTCGTCTCGTCCTCGACGCCGGTGGACCCGTTGGCGGCTTGAGCGCCCTTGCGCTTGGACTTGCCCTTGTTGGAAGCGGATGCAGCTTTTCGCTGAGCAGCCCGAACGAAGCGCGCCTTCTTTTCAGCATCGAGCCTTTCACTCCAGGTGCGAATGGCGAGGATGGAGAGATCACGGTTGAACTCTTGCACGGGGTTGAGGAAGGCAGCTTCGGCCGAGGGCATGACGATGGTTGCCGAGTTTTCGCGGAAAGCGGATTCATGGTCGGCGAGGGTGATGCCAGATGCCCGAGCCCGCTCTGGTGCGAGCAGGATGGGAGTCGGCGCCATACTGAAGTGTCTGGTAGCTTTGGCTGAGAGCGACTTGACGGATAGGTCGGAAAGGATCGCTCGAGTTGTGCGCACAACCACCATGCACGAGTAGTGGGGAAACGAGGGACTTCTCTGCGATGGGTCGACAAATGTCCGCAGTTGGCTTTCTGATCGAATGATGAAGTGTCTGTCCCGACTCGATGATGCTGCAAAGTGGGGATGAAAATTGGGTGCTGTCAGACGAGGGCCAAGAGGAGCAGGTCAAGCTGGAAGAACCGCTGATGAACCCCTGATCAAAAAAAAAATAAAAATAAAAATAAAAAATAATCCTTTGAGCAAAAAAGCGTGGCAATCCCGCAACCCGAGAATTCTGCTGGATCTGACATGTTTTCGATTTTTCACGCTCTTGGCTGTTGCTGCAGTAGTCAGCATCGACTGACGATCCGATTCGAAGGGTGCGAAATGCAAGGCTGACGCGAGATTCAGGCTTCTTTTCTGGCATGACAGCTCTCGCGCATCCTTGATTCTTCTCTCGATCCGCCTGGAACAATCAACATTCCGATAAGCCAACCCGACCCGTCCTTTCTTCCCACCACCACCACCATATCCGAAACCATCCAACCATGGCGACCACTTCCAAGCCAGCGGCGCTCCGACGCTTGAGCTCGGCACCCCCAACCCCCACCAAGCGCAGCGACAAGAAGGTCATCATCATTGGTGCCGGTGCAGGCGGCACCGCTTTGGCTGCAAGACTCGGTAGGCGGGGATACGACGTCACGGTGCTCGAGAAGAACGATTTCGGCGGCGGGCGATGTTCGCTCATCCACCACGATAGGCATCGATGGGATCAGGGTCCGTCGCTCTACCTCATGCCCGAGGTGTTTGAAGCGTGTTTCAAGGATCTGGGCGAAGACATCCGGTCGCATCTTCGTCTGCACCAGTGCAATCCCGCTTATCGAATCCATTTTGCGGACGGCGAAAAGATGCTGCTTTCTTCCAACTTGAGCCAGATGGGCGAGACGCTCAATTTTTTCGAAAAGCGAGCGGGCAACAAGGAGGATCCCCTGACCAATTTCCTGACATTCCTCAAGGAGGCGGGGGAGAACTATGAAGAGTCGATCAAGCATGTCTTGACCAAAGACTGGTCCGCTTGGTGGGCGTTTTTCCGCCCGGAGCTCTTTCCCATGCTGTGGAAGACCAAAGGACTGCGAATCTACTCGACCCTCTACGACCGCACCACCAAGTACTTCAAGTCGCGCCACGTGCGTCGTGCGCTCACCTTCTCGGCCATGTACATGGGTATGAGCCCGTTCGACGCGCCCGCCACCTACTCGCTGCTGCAGTACGCCGAGTACGCCAAGGGCATCTGGTACCCCATCGGTGGCTTCTACAAGGTGGTCGAGGCCATGGAGACCATCGCACGCGACAAGTTTGGCGCCGACTTCCGCTACAGCACGCCCGTCAAGCGCATCGTCGTCGACGAGCGGCGCGGCACCGCCACGGGTGTCGAGCTCGAGTCTGGCGAGGTGCTCCAAGCCGACGTAATCGTCAGCAATGCCGATCTGGTATGGACGTACAACAACCTGCTACCGCCTTCGTCGTACGCCACGAAACTGCGCAGCAAGGACCAGACGTGCTCGTCCATCTCGTTCTACTGGTCGCTCAGCTCCGTGGTGGAGGAGTTGGGCGGGCACAATATCTTCCTTGCCGATGCGTATCAGGAGTCGTTTGACGAGATCTTGCGCGATGGGGATACGCCGTCGGAGCCGTCGTTCTATGTCAATGTGCCGTCGCGCCTCGACCCGTCTGCTGCGCCGGAGGGGAAGGATACGCTGGTGATTCTTGTGCCGTGTGGGCCGATCTCGATTCCGGAAAAGCCGTGTACGGATCCGGCCAAGGGCGCACGCAGCCGCGAGCAGTTCCAGAAGACCAAGGACCGCGCACGTAGGCAGGTGATCGAGACGCTCAAGAAGCGCCTCAACAGGCCGGATTTCGAGAAGCTCATCGACCACGAGATCGTCAACGACCCGTTCGACTGGGCCGACAAGTTCAACCTCTTCCGCGGGTCCATCTTGGGGCTCAGCCACACGATTCCACAGGTGCTCTGGTTCAGGCCCTCGATCCAGCATGCGTCGTACAGCAACCTGTTCTTTGTGGGTGCGTCGACGCAGCCGGGCACCGGTGTGTCTGTCGTAGTCGCCGGCAGTGGCGTCGTGGCGGAGAGGGTGAGCGCCTTCTTGGAAGGCAGGGAGGAAGGGTGGCTCAGCTGGGAGGCCATCCGCGGCAGCATCTGCCTGGCGGGCATGGCGCTGCTCGGCGTCATCTTTTTCGGCTTTGCTGCAGGATTCATCCTGCTGGGTCTCGTGATTGCCGTGTCGGTGCATCTGCTGGGCATCGCCGATGTGCCCGGTCTGGTGCGTGGCAAGGTCATGCCCGAGTAAGCTTCTCTTGTCTCGAAATCGATACCCTCTGTTCAGATGCTGTTACCATGCAGATAGATAATCCACCAGCCGTGATGAATGCAAGATCTTCTGTGCTCGCAATCTGACACACGCCCGGCCTCTAGCGCCCAAAAAAAAAAAAAAAAAAAAAAAAGCGTTCTACAAGCGTTCTACAAGCGTTAATTAAGGACCAAGCAAAATTACAACGGGAGCCTTCTAGAGTCCAGAATCAGCCGCCGAGGGAGCTGCCTTCTGCGGCTGTCCCCCTTGACGTCAAGATCGTCTCGAGGCATGATACAAAAAGCAGTCGAAAATTGGAATCAAAAGGCAGGGCAAGATCGAGTGCCTTCGCCGAGTATGTAGAAACCGAAGTGAGAAAAGAAGCCGATCCACACAAGCAAGGTCTTGCGTATGGCAAAGTCCGTACAAATCAAAGCAGCGCAGGCGCATCAATAGCGTCTATACGTCGAAGACGGAGGAGGGTCCTTATGGTTATGGCTATGAGCAGGACGACGGTTAGGACCGCCTCGGGAGCTGTCGTCATCCGTCGCATCGGGCTCAGCATTGGTAAGATGGAGCCGACGCGGCTGTTCGTCGACCTCCTCGAGGGCATCCTGCGCATCCACGTAGGCAGGCGGACCCGTGCCTCCGACCAGCCCAATGTGGTCACTCACGGGGCTGCCGTGATTGGAGGAAAGACGTCGGCTCTGCCTACGAGGCGAAGTGGGCATGGCCGAGTTGCCGTGGCTGTTGGAAGTGGAGAAGCTCTGGCGTCCCGTAGCGACAGCGGCGGCTTTACGTGCCCGAGCATCGCGCACCTCGGGCGGGTCAAAGTGGCTGTAGTCCGGACCGGGCGAGCGCGTTTGAGGAGGAGAATTGCCAGCAGCACGAGCAGCAGCGGCAGCGTTGGCTTCCGAGGGTGAGACCATGAACTGAGCCTGTGGACCCGCACCAATGCCAGCAAGGTTCTGTCCGACACCGGCGACCGAATAAGGACCGTGAGTATCCTGCCAACCCATCATGGGAAGCGTCCAAGGAGCAGGAGCAGTCTCGGTGGAAGTGGTGGCTTGGGGCGACATGTTGGCATTGTTGTAGCCGTCGTACGAAGTGCCGTACGAGGGATGTCCGGCAGACGAGCGTCGGTTGTGGTTGCCCGGGCTAGCGTTATTGTAGAGGTAGGTACCGGCACCGCCAGCGGCTGCACCAGCGGCTGCACCAGCGGCGAGGGCACTTGCGCCGTTGCGTGCTGGACGCTCCTGCATGTCGGGATACGTGTTGGCGCCATAGGCGTTGTAAGCGTCGTAGCCCTGGTAGTCCTGGTACGAGGCGCCGTGGGCAGCCGAGGAGCCGGTGTGGCCGTATCGCTCCGGGTCGTCGTCGTTGGCGAACTCGGCAGGCAGAGTGGCATTGGTCTGCTCGCGGCGATGACGGCGGCTACGAGAGCCAACAGCGGCGCCGGCAGCGCCAGCAGCACCGGCGGCGTAACTGAGAGGGACGTGGTCGTTCTGAGGATCAAAGGTGGGCCAAGCACCACCGCTGTGACCGAGATCGCCAGCCTTGTTGCGAGAAGGACGTTCGCCAAAGCAGAGGAAGTAGGCGTGACCGGTGCGCGATTTGCGCCTGCTCGCCAGGACGCAGAGAGCGATCAGCAGCGCCAGCAGCGCAAGACCTCCGACGACACCACCCACGACACCACCGATGAGACCTCCATTGGTGCTGGAGCGGTTGGCATCGGATCTGTTGGGCGAAGAGGTGGTGGTGACGACGGGGGTCACGACGGTAGTGACGACGACCTGAGATGTGCTGGTACCCGAGACAAAGTTGGAAGTGGTGACCAGCGTCGAGGGTGACGAGGTGGTGATGACGGTGGAGGAAGCAGAAGAGGTGGTCGAAGTGGAGGTGGGAGTGCTCGAGGTGGTCGAGGACGAGGTGGAAGTGGTGGAAGAAGTTGTGGGCGTGGAGGCTATTGGAGATGGAAGACGATTGGATGTGGATGTGGCTGACAAGGTCAGTATGATATTGTTGGATCGTAGCATGAGACGAAAGGGAGGCAAGGGGAGAAAAAAGTGCAACGAGTTCAGATTTGCACCTCTCGATGCTCGACCCGTCAGGACGGCTGTAGGCGCGCAAAGGACTTACAGGTTGTGGTTGAGGAGCGTCGGCTGCTGGTGGATGAGGAGCGCGAGCTTGTCGTTGTGGGTGTGGCAGTCGAGACAATCGCATCGGTGTTGCTGGAAGCGCCGACTAAGCTGCTGAGGAAGCTGCCGATAGGGTCGTCTTGACGCTCCCACAGCGCAGTGGCCCGTGGCATCAAGGTGGGTTGAACGGCCATAGTTGAGGTGGATGAATACGGGGTCGTAGAACAGAGACAGATCTATGTGGATGATGAGCTCATGAGCCTCCGATGATCAAGTGTTGGTGGAAAGATGGATGGATGTTGTGGTTCGATCGAGCATGGAAGGAGGATGGCAAGCAAGATGATCGAGAAAGTCAGCATAGCGGCCATTCCGCTTTAGGCAGGAAAAAAAAAAAAAAAAAAAAAAGGAAGAAGCAGCAGCAGCAGCAGCAGCAGCAGCTGTTGAGGGGCTGAAAAATTTGGAGCGGCCCTTCCGAGGCTAACTATTCTGGCTTGGCAGCGACGGCGGCGTCCGATGGGCGATCTTTGACGCAAAACTGCAGCTTCTCGCACTCTTTGGCGTCTCATGTCCCACACCCGTTGATCTGCAACTCCGGCATCAGACCTCTCTCTCTCTTTTTTATTTTAGCTTTGCCGATCCAAGCCACTTTTCGACAAAGAGGGGGAAAAAAAATAAAAAAAATAGCTTCAACTGTATGGAGATCGCCTTCCGATCCTGCTCCCAGCAAACAGACCCTTGACTTCCAAGTGACGACTGCTTTCAAGCATACCTTTGCTTGGCAGGGCAGAGCAGCGACTCGGCGCGAAATGACGACCAAAAATTGTAAGACTCTTGTTCCTCTTTTTTCCTGCGGACATGTGCTCCTCGCCCTCTTCGTTGCACCCTGCAGCGTTGACTCTTTGTCTACACAGCAACGTGCACGCCAGTCGAATGAAGCAAGACTCAGTCCTTTGCTTGCTGTGAGCAGAGCTTATGTTTGTTCGTCGTTGTCGTCGTTGACGATCCGTTCTTGTCTAACAGACGCTGATGCACTGCTCCCGGCCCGGACAATCGTTCCCACGACTAAGTTAGCCACCACCCGACCTTTCCTCAAGCGATCAGAAGCGAAGGCCAAGCCAAGTCCAAGAGTGTTCGGCATCGCCTACGAAAGGCGCGCTCGCTCCTATTTTTGGTTTGCGTATGAAAATTTTTCGAGCTCGCTTTGGACGGTGAGCAAAGAAAGCACAACTTCAGGCACCAGCGCTGTCTCTTGTCCCGTTGAGCGTATTGTAGCAGAGAGGGCTGAGTCTGAACAGGCGCCATTCGCGATCCCTGCGAGCTTTTTCATCGCCTCGCTCTCCGTTGGACTGCAACCCTTTTCCTCGACTCGAACGTGTTGATTCGAGCTGGCTCCTCTGCCGGAATAGGGTCCCTGATCACGTCGAATCATAGACGGTAGATGGAAAGCAACAACAACTGTGATCATAGATTGAGCCCATGGCTGGTCCAAACAGACACAGGGGCTGCCCGCACACAGGAGAGCAGCACACACCCACATCCTGCGGCAATCAACCACTTTTTCACAGTTTTCGAATGGTTTGAAAGTTCAATTCAAAATGGCAGCATTGTTCACATTTTCATTGTTTGATCTGAATTCAAATGGGCCACCATCCATTGAACATTCAATTCGAATTGTGGACGGTGGAAGAGAGAGAGAGGAGAGAGAGGGAAAAAAAAAAACCAAAAAAAAAAAACCCTGTTGACTCATGAGGTGGGAAAAGAAGGCTGAGTGTGGGCTCGCTCCGCACTCTCTGGAACGAAGTCTTGCCTGTGTTGCATCATCTGCCTTCAAGCCATTTTTGAGTTGCGACTGGACAAAAAAATCGGACTGAGCCAAAGCAGACAGTGGGGCTGTGGGCTGGGTTGAGCTGAGCTGACTGATTTTCAATGCTCGCAAATTCAACGAACGCAGTCGGCAGGCAAGAGGCAGAGGCAGCTTCCTTCGTTTGCCCGTCTGTCTGCTGCGTGCTGCCACTGCGTTGAGTCAAGATGTTAGCAAAGGGTTCGAGTGACTAAGTGAGCGAGTCTACGCTGAGCTGCTACAGCCTGCAACTGCTACTCCTTCTCTTGCCTTCTCGTCACCATCCTCTCCTCCCTTTTCTCACCCTCATCCTCCTTTTTCGCTTGGTTCATCTTCCAGTGTTGGGCTTCTGTTCTCGGTCTTGGGATCTTTCTCCCTTTCCTGAGCAGGCTCATCCGCTCTCTCTCTGTCGCAATCCACCCGCTGCGGTCGTTCGAGGTGCAATAGTACATCTCGAACATCTGTGGTGCTGTGTGCGCGTCGAGAGTCAGAAGAAGACGGCTTCTCGACTTGTCCTTCTCGGCTTGGCATCGTAGCATCGGTTGCTACTGCTACTGCTCTCGCTGGACATTTCTTCGTCGGTTCGCCAACCACTCTTTCGAGTCGTGTCTGCACGAGTCTGACTCGGCCACCTCGGGTCTCACCTTCGCAGCACACAAAGTGGCGCAACGTCGGCCTTCCAGCTGACATAGCTTCCACATCGGTTCTTGTAAGCTTCGGCAGGCAATCGTCTCGACATTGTTACGACTTTGGATCCCGATCCAGTCTCGACGTCTCCGACCCCCGCCTTCCGTCGTCGACTACGTCTTGATCCTCGTTTCGCTCCGACCCCCATCCTCGACACCTTGGCTCTCTCAACGGCTCTATGGCTGTCATTCTCGCATCTAGGTGATCCTCGTTTGCATCACCTTGGGCTCAGGGACGCCTTCACTGTGCTGCTCTCTCGACTCTGCCCTTGATTCACCTTCTCCTCAACATCGCCCTTGTCTTTGTCCATCCAGCGTCTTTGACAGCTCGTTCTACTCTATTCAACATCGTTTCGGCTCTTCGTTTGGTCTTGTCTCTCCGGCTTTCGTTTCCCTGGCGCGTCAATCATCTTTTCGCACACAGTCTCGGAACATCCCTTCACCTTCGCAAGACCGACGCTCGCCAATCCCAGCTTGCGCTCGGCCTTACGACCTCAAAAGCGTCCGCTTCGGTTTCTTCGCCGACGTGCACGCACTTGCTATTGCATTCAACCATGTCCTTCTACCACGATGGGCAGCCCCCCGCCGCCGCTTTCGGCCATCCGGACGGTGGGTTTGCCTTGAATCCTTATCCTCATCACGAGCAACAGCACTCGCACGCTGCAGCTCCTCCATCAGCTGGTGCACCCGTCTACCCCTTTGTTGATCCTTCGAGCCAGGCTCAGATGTATCATCATCAGCAGGCCTACGCCGATATGGCCCACGCTTCCATGGGTGGTGGCGTGGAGCATCACGTCTGGCAAGCCCCTCAGGCTCCCAGGCTCACCGCTGCTGCAGCGCGAGCCGGTCGACAGCACATGATGGGCTATGCCCCTGCCGGATACGCTCAAGCTCACGGTGCTACTCCTTGGTACACTCAGACGCTTGGCCTCCCCCAGCCATACCAGCAGCCACGAACTCATCAGCAACTCGAACATCAGCTCTTGGTGCAGCATCACCTTGCCAAGGCACACGAGAGGCACAACGGCGCCTCCATGTACCAGTCCGCCTACGGCTCTGGCTCGGTCTCTTCTTACCCCCAGCACCATCACCACCAACAGCAGCAGCAGCAGCAGCATCATCATCATCATCATCATCATCACTCTCGCCCTCATCAATATCCGCACCATAATTATGCCCACCCTTCCCATCCCTACCACGCCGATCACGATGGCCGCGTTGACCGACAGCGTCGGTACCATGACGGCTGGGCCGCGTCTAGCTCTCACCGCGCAGAGGGTCCTTCAGATGCCTCTCACGACTGGCCAGGCTGGCATCAGGCTCCTAACGCCCATCGAGGCTCGGTAGGCTACTTGCCCCAGCAGGATCCCATGTATGCGAGCCATGCCCTGCAGCCTTCGCACCGCCTCTCGGAAGATGCCAACTTCCACACTGCCGCCGCCTGGGCATCGCATCAACACTCAACGGCTTCCCGGATGCACGCCTGGAATCACGCGTCCCGTCAACCCCAGCATTCCTATGCCGACGACCGCCATGCCCACACCGACCATCGCGATCTGGCGGCTTCCAGTCGCTCGATTTACGATTTTTCGGATGATCGTTCGCATGTAGCCAGATCGCAAAATCGCTTGCAGGACTTTGGCGCCCATCACCGCGAGGAGCCAGTGCACAGCTACAGCCAGCTGCGCGCTGATCATCCGGAAGTGTGGCACCACCGCGCCAACGAGGCTCGCGATCAACTCGAGCCAACTCACTGGCAGCCGCAGGCCGAGACTCGTCACGACGTGCAAGACGACCTTGCCGCCGCCGTCGCCGATGAGCAAGAGCGCGCTCCCACTCAAGTCGCCGCGGACCAGGCCCCTGCGCCTGCTCCATGCTCGCCTGGCTCTCTGGAGAAGTCGGCTCTACCCATCGCCGCGATTGGCGCCCAGCTCGTCTGGAATGCTTGTACCGCTCTCTTCGATCCCGAGCTTCTCATCGAGGCCCACGAGACAGCCGACGAGGCCATGGAAGAGGATTGCGATGAAGCCATGTCGCCAGCCGCTGCGTCGATGCCCTCCTCCTCCTCTACGCCTTCGCTCAACACGCCCGACATCTCTCCGTGGCAGTCCACCGTGCTGGACCGTCCTGCTGCTGCTTCTGCTGCTTCTCCCACCTCTGGCGACTGGAATGCATTCCGCTCGCCGTTTGGTCCTGATCGCATGCCGCAGCTGCGTCCACAGGCGCACTCGTTCACTTTCGGCAGTGACCATGCCTCGTCCCAGCACGATCTGCATCGTATGGCAGTCGGCGCTGAGCGAACGCGGGTCGCGCTCGCTCGTGACGTTTCGCCCGCCAAGCGCGCCCGCCAGGGCTCTGGACATTCCGAGGCTGCGACAGGTCACAGCTCCGGCGCGAGCACAGCGAGCAGCTCCGAACCAGGCACACCCGCCTCGCTCGCCCACGGAAGCCCCGCTCTTAGTTCGACCATCTCGGCTCACTCGGTCGAGACGGCGCGTAGCTCACTGCGTGCTGGGCTCGGCATGTCGCTCGATGGTTCGCGATCCGAGTCAGCCATTCGTGCTCGTCGCAATTCGTCCAAGACTTCGCCTAAGCTCGCCTCGTCCAAGTGGTCCGGAAGGATGCGCGACAATGTGCTTGCCGTGCTCCGTCTCGTGTCGCCCGACTGGCGCTGGAGTAACAACGATCATGTTCTTGTGTCGCTGAGCGAGACGCTCCCAACGGCCACCGCCAAATCCAGCCCCAACCACGGCAGCCAGGGACGAGCCGGTGGCCGAGACTCGGTGACGAGCATCGTCACCTCGTACGCCAACGAGCCCAGCCCGGCGTTCAGGAGGTTCGTCCACCAAGTGCTTGCGCAGACTCTGCTCTCGCCTCCCGCCTTTTTGCTCGGCATCCTCAATGCGCTGCGCCTACTCATCATGGCTCAGCTGCCTGACGGCACCATCGATCCTGTCGTCCTCGAATTGTTTGCGCAGCCCACCTCTGCGGCACCGTTCAAGCTGTTTACGCTGGGCATGATGATTGCCAACAAGCACCTGGACGACAACACGTTCCTCAACAAGACGTGGAACGAGGTCACGGGTATCCCGCTCGCCGAGCTCAACCAGACCGAGGCGTGGTTCCTGAAAAAGTGCAACTACGAGGTCAACGTGCCCGACGAGACGTGGATCGGCTTCCTCAACCGCTTGCAGTCGTGGGAGGAGAAGCGTTCGAGCCGCGGTATGCACCGAGACTCGGACTCATCCAAGCGCTTGCTCCTTGTTGTCGACGAGGCTCTGAGCCACTTTGACGCCATTCCTGCGCTGCAGCTGGACGGCGACGAGGTGACGCACGGCGTTGAGCACGCCAAGGCCGCTTCGCCCATGGACATGTGGAGCAGGTCGCACCATCGCGTCGGCTCGCTTGCCATGGACGACGTCGCCGTCGCGGACCAGCAGCACTGTCGCTCTGCGCCTGCTGCCGGGCACAAGCCATTCAGGCACGGGGAGGACGTTCAACGGCCTGGTCACATTTCACGAGCCAGTCTGGCGATGGAGAACCCCTCGGCGGCTTTGCTGCGGTCGAGCTCTGACTTTGTCGCGGCAGGCGGACCTTGCAAAGACTTCAGCCCGCTGAGTGAGTCGAGCAAGAGCCACAGCGGACCGCTGATGCCGTCGGCGCTGTTGAACGGCTCGCGTGCGCTGTTTCACCACGGCGGCATGTTTGGGCCTCTAGCGACGTCGAGCTGATGTGCGTCCTTTCATCCTTTATCTTCTTTTCTTGTAGATTCTTTGTAGGCTGCCCTCGAGCAGTCGCTTTCGTCTTTTGTCCCTTTCGGTCCTCTCTCTATTCTTCAACCCAAAAAAAAGTCTCTTCGCACTCAGACTTCGTATTCCCCTCATTTCTCGTCACGCCGCATCTTTGCATCTCTGCACGCTCTAATCTTGATCATGGTATTGTTTCGATTGAAGAAGCACCCAACATCATCTGCCTTGCTCGCCGTGTGAAATTGTGTGATTGTCAGTGGCGCTCCGGTTGAGGTCGGGGTGTGTCGCACAAGGAGAGGGAGCTGCTGGCTGCGGATCAAATGCTCACGTAGCAAAGCTGTTCATGGTTTGCACACTCGGGAGACGATCATATGAGATACTTTCGAAGTTTTGTCTAGCAATACATTGTAGCGGAGAGAGAGAGGAATTCCTTAGTTGTTAGACTGGTTGACGAGCGAGTCGAGGTTGTCGAACATGGTCTTTGTCGAGTCGGTCGCAGCTGCGTTGCTGTTGGCGTTGGCATTCGACTTCTTGGCATCGCCCTGTTGCTGCATCGGGCGGCCGAGACGGCGCTGTTTCTGGCTGTCGTTCTTGCGGCGCACTGCTCCCGAATACAGACCATTGAGCGCAGCCAGCCCACCGGGTCTCTCTGCAGCCCCGAGCGGAGCTCCGCCCAGCGCGCGCCTCACGGGCTTGTTGGGGTCCTGCACCGTCTGCCCGACGTACTGCGCACTGCCGATCGGCGCGATTTTGTTGACCGGCTCGCCCTGCGCGTCCTGCTTGACGAGCTCGAGGTTGGACCTGATGTAGCCCAAATCGTTGCGCGGCGCCAGCATGTCCTTGTGCATCCCGCTGCCCAGGGTCAGACTCGAGGTGCGGTAGGCATCGACGATCCTGAACAGCGCCGTACCCCGCTTGGGTTCCTGGCGGCTCCAGTCGAGCGTCGGCGGCGCCTGGGCGCGCAGCGGAGCGTGCAGGTAACTCACGTGGCCGCCGACGAGCACCGAGCGGCCGTCGGCGATCTTGCTGAACTTGCGCAGATCGCGGTCGCTGCGCGAGGACACTTCGTGTACCACGCGCCCAGGGACGGGCTCGGCGAGCACGGCGGCGTAGATCGGGTCCGGTTGCGAGTACTGCAGCCCGGCGTGCGGGTGGATTGTGGTCGGTTGCGAGAGCCCGGGGAGTGCGGAGTTGGTGGGGTTGGAGGAGCGACGCAGCGTCTTGTCCTCGAGCATGCGGAAGGCGTCGCGCGTGGCGTCGGCATCGCGCGACTGCTCGAGCATGTCGATCTCGGCGAGCGACATGCGGTCCAGCTCGGCTTCCGGGTTGATCTCGGGCAGCGGCTCTTTGGTGGCACCCCTGCGCTCGGCGTCCTCCTGCGCACGTACCGCGGCGTCGTACTCGCGCTCCTGCCGCTTGCGGATCAGCCCGAGCAGCCGGCCTTTCTCCTTGTTGCTGAAGAACTGCTTCCACGTCCCCCGCTCCGCACGGATCTTCTCGACAAACTTATCGAACTCTTTGTCGGACAGAGCGTTGTAGTTGGTCATCATCCGCGCGCGCGTGGTGAACTTGTCGGCATCAAAGCCAAACGCTCGCGAGGTCGATTGCTCGCCCATGAAATCCAGACCCTTGTACGCCGGGTCTGCAGCCCCGCGCGCCGCGTGGTGCTTCATGATGCTCCTCCAGCGATTGTTGTACAGGCGTGCCTCGCGCTCCGTTTTGTCCTCCTTGGCCTCCTCTTCGGGCGTCAGCTCGATCGGCCCGGGGATATCCGAGGGGAAATACCGCTCGGTCGACTTGAGGAACGTCGTCGCAGGCCTCGGCCCGTAGCTGCCCGGATGCGCATAAGCGTGGCCGCCACCAGACTCGGGCTTGGCGACGTGCAGCTTGGTATCCGCCTCCGCCCAGCGCTTGACGAACAGCGTCTCCTTCTCGCGCTCCTTCCACGACGTCTGCCCCTCGGCAGTGTCGAGCTGGGTGACTTCGACGTAGCGCAGCGCGCCCGGGTAGGCGGCCGAGCCGGAGGACGAGCCAAAGATCGAAGCGGAGGACGAGGGGAGCGGACGCTTCATGCCCCACTCGCCGCGCGCGGCGTAGGCGGGGGGCGCGGTGTAGACTTGCGGGATGGCAGGGTCGAAGCTGGAGATGCGCGCTTGACGGAGGAGCTTGGAGAATTGGGTGGGTGCCGTTGTGGCGGTGTTGGCTGCCATGGTTGCCGAGTGCAGGGAGGCTGGGCCGTTGTAGCAGCGAGTTGGTGATGATGGTGATGGTGATTGATAGTGATGCTTTTTCTTCTTTCTTCTTTGGAAAGTGCATTTGTCTCCATTTTCTTCCGCTTCACGTGAGCTGCCTCGAGCTTTCATTCGTGCGATAGGAATTTTCGCTGTCAAACTCAATTTCTCAAACGCCTCGCTCCTCACACTTCCCATCTTGCCTCCCTCTGTCGACCATCCCCATCGGCCCTCAACACATCCTACCTCATCATGTCGAGCATCACGCTGCAAACCTACGCCGCGCGCGCAGCCAAGCAGCCCAACCCAGCCGCCAAAGTGCTGCTCGAATGCATCGAGCGCAAGCAGACCAACCTGTGCGTCTCGGTCGACGTGACCAACAAGCAGGACTTGCTCGATGTCTGCGATGCCGTCGGACCCAACGTATGCCTTGTCAAGACGCACATCGATATCGTCGAGGACTTTGACATGGATCTGGTGGAGCAGCTTACGAGGCTGAGTGAGAAGCACGACTTTTTGATCTTTGAAGATCGCAAGTTTGCCGACATTGGTGAGTGCCTTCACGGATGTGGCATACGATGTAGCGCCAGGAAGCTGACGGAAATCGTACATTATGATCTGCGCGTGTAGGCAACACGGCGAGCCTGCAGTACTCTGCGGGAGTGCACAAGATCGCCTCATGGTCACACATCACCAACGCACACCTCGTGCCCGGTCCCAGCGTCATCACGGGCCTGGCCAAAGTCGGCGCCCCCCTCGGCCGCGGCCTCCTCTTGCTCGCCGAGATGAGCTCCGCCGGCGCGTTGACCACCGGCGCCTACACCCAGGCATGCGTCGACCAGGCCAAGGCAGACACCACCGGGTTCGTGTGCGGCTTCATCGCCATGTCGCGCGTCGACGAGACCGACGGCCCGAACACCGAGCGCGACCTGCTCATCCTCACGCCCGGTGTCGGGTTGGATGTCAAGGGAGATGGGCTGGGGCAGCAGTACCGCACGCCGGACCAGGTGGTGCGCGAGAGCGGGTGCGATGTTATCATTGTGGGCAGGGGCATTTATGGGCCGCTGATGAGCGAGGAGGGCAAGGCGGATAAGGTCAAGGCGTTTGAGAAGGTGAGGGAGCAGGGCGAGCGGTATAAAAGGGCTGGGTGGGAGGCGTACTTGGCTAGGCTCAAGCAGTAGACGTGGTCATGGGAATATTTTTCGACTGGCTTTGTGTGAGGCTGACATTGAGCGGGATGTGATGAGCAGAGGTGTGAGCTGAGGTGAGCACCAGTTGGATTTGAGTGCCGCCGGAAGCTCTGTTCTGAGAGGGAGAAAGGTCGAGTGTGAGTTCTTGAGTCCTTGAGTCGAGAAAGCAAAAACTCAAAGGCGGTCTAGAGCTCGCCTACCCCCAAAAAAAAATAGCCCCCGGCTTGGAGACCGAGAAGAACCTGAACCCTACGAAGTCCAAATCGGTGGCGAGAAATTCATTTGCTGACCCCACACCACTTCACCTCCTTCCCTCTCCATCATTCCACCTCTCCACGCTCAGCAGCTATCTCAACTCGCAGCGCCACCCTCGAGCACGTTAATTTTCCTTCTCACCCGCTCCCGCTCAGCTCTGCGCACCGTCTCAGCAGCTGGCGCCATGTCGAGCAGCTCCATCGTTCGGTCGTCGTCACGCCGAAAGCTGTTCGCGCCTTCCCCCATCGTCGCTTCCGAGACCTCCTCATCCTCCATCGCAGCTATCGCGGCGACCACTGCCTCTACCGGCAGCAGCAGCAGCAGCAGCAGCAGCAGCGCAGTCAACGATGCAGCCAACGACGATGCAGCACTAGCAGCCGCACTGTCGGCGTCCGAGGCACGGCGGTCGTATTCGTTGCGCACACGGGCGATCGCTGCTGCTGCTTCCACTTCGACGGCAGCAACGACGACGTCGCCGGTCAAAGTGCAGAAGAGGACGCTGCAAACATCGGCGCCGAAGCGTACACGGGCGCAGTCTTCGCCCTCGACGGCATCCGAGGAGGACTCGGCTGCTGGGTCTGATTTCGACGACGACGCTGCCGCGAGCTCGTCAGACCACCACGACAGCGATGTGTTTTCCGCCGAGCCCTTTAGCTCCAACTCTAAATCCAAAGCCAAGGCTCCAACCAAACGCACCCGCGAGAGCGCAGTCCAAGCAGACCTCCCATCAGACCAAGACGCCAAACCCACCACCCCTCGCAAACGCACGACCACGCCCAAGAAAAAGCCCGCCGCCGCTGCCGCATCGCCATTCGACATCTCCCCGCGCAAACCCACGCGCAAGCCGATCAAAGTCAACCTCGAGCCGCACCAAGCCCACCCGGCCCCTGCCAACTGGGAGCTCGTCTACGCCCTCCTCTCCAAACAGCGGCGCAAGATCGTCGCGCCCGTCGACACGATGGGGTGCGAAGAGAACGGGCGCCAAGACCGGCGGGCCGACGCGTGGCGCACCACCGAATCTCCCGAAGACGCAGGCAAACGCGAGCGCCTCGCGACGCTCGTATCGCTCATGCTCTCCTCCCAGACCAAAGACCCCGTCACCGCGGAGGCGGTGTACAACCTGCAACGCACCCTACCGGACGGCTTGTGCCTCGATTCGCTCCTCGCGGCGTCCGACGAATTGATCTCCAGCTGCATCGCCAAAGTCGGCTTCTGGCGCCGCAAGACAGGCTACCTCAAAAGCGCCGCCCGAATCATCGCCTCGGATTTCAACGGCGACGTACCGCGCACAGTCGACGAGCTGTGCAGCTTACCCGGCGTCGGCCCGAAGATGGCCTTCCTCGCACTCAGCAGCATGGGCATCCAGGTGGGCATCGGCGTTGATACCCATGTGCATCGGCTGACGAACCGGCTGGGTTGGCATAGCACGAAAACGCCCGAGGAGACAAGACTCAATTTGCAGTCGTGGCTGCCGGTCGAGCTGCACGGGAAGATTAACAGGCTGCTGGTGGGGTTCGGGCAGGTGGTGTGTGTACCCGTCGGGCCGAGGTGCGATTTGTGCAGTGTGGGCGAGGCGGGGCTGTGCCCGAGTAGGAGGGTGGTGGACGAGAGGAGTGCGGCGAAGAGGGTTAAGGTGGTGATGCTGGAGAGCGATGATGATGGGGTGAGTGTGGAGGAGAATTGGGTTAAGGTCAAGAGGGAGCAGGAGGAGGGTGAGGCGAGGGTGAAGGTCGAGGTGGATGGGGAAGGGGAAGGGGTGGCCATGGAGGTGGCGGATCTGGTCAAGCCCGAGGTGAGGGTCAAGAAGGAAGAGCTTGAGGACGCTGCGAGCGTCGAACGCGCTCTCGAGTGGTAGCTTTGTCTGCAACGCATTTCGTTCTCAATCACATTCAATCCTCTCCCTCTTCAGCGCACACCCACTTTCTCAGTATCTCGGTCTCTCTGTGTGTTCCTTTCAACATTGCTACCTGCTCTAACCCGCAGCATGAGCCTCAACAACAATACCCGCCGCAACCGTCTCGCCATTCATCCTCATCAACACCCTCGCCATCTCCTTGTTCGTCTTGGCATCCTCCAACGGAATCCCGCTGCTCTGCCCCGCCATCCCGCCCGCCTTCACCATCACCCTCACCAGCGCCGTGCACCCTTTCGTCAGCACGCGCGGCTTCTTCTTGGTCACGCTGCCCGACGTCTTGTCGAGGATCGACACGAGTTCGGTGAGCGTCGCCGCGATGTTGGCGCTGTGGTGGAAGAGTTCGATCGCGGTACCTGCTACGAGCGGGTAGGTGGGCTCGAAGACGAGGATCTGGGCGAGGAACGAGTCGCACAGCGCGATGGGTGCTGAGGGCGCGCAGAGCACCGCGCCGACCGAGATTTGGATCTGGTCGATGCCGCTGAGGTACACGGTGGCGTTGGCGCCGGCGACTGCCCAGGGTACGGACTCGGTGTCCACCTCGATGGCGCGCACGATGCCAGACTCGTCTCCGGGAACCGGTCGAAGCCGATCGCCAATCTGCACGATGCCCGACACAACTCGGCCCGAAACAGCCACTCCGGACGCAATCGCCGTCTGGCCCTTGACCACGTTCGTCACGGGCAAGCGCAGCGGCGCGTCCAGCTGTCGAGCTGGTGGCTCCAGCGCATCCAGCACCTCAACCAGCGTCGGGCCCTTGTACCATGCCGACAGCGCTCCTCCCTCTTCCCTCACCGCCAAGTTCTCGCCAACAGACCCTCCGCAGGGTACGAATTTCAACTTGGCAGCATCAAACCCACACGACGTCAAGAACGGCTTGACCTTACCCACAATCTCGTCGTACCGCTCCTGGCTGTACCCGACCGCATCGAGCTTGTTGACCACCACAACCAGCTGCTGCACACCCAAGCTGCGCACCAGCAACGCATGTTCGCGTGTCTGCCCATTCGGCCCAAATCCAGCCTCAAACGCACCCTGGATCGAGTCGACGACCAACAGCGCCGAATCGGCCTGCGCGGCACCCGAAATCATGTTGGGGATGAAGTCGCGGTGGCCGGGCGCATCGAGCAGCGTAAACGTGCGGTGCTGCGTTGCGAAATGGTCCTGAGCAATGTCGATCGTGACGCCGCGTTCGCGTTCCTCTTCGGACGAGTCGAGCGCCCAGGCGTAGGCGAAGCTGCCCTTGCCGATCTTTTGCGACGCGCGCTCGTTGCTCGAGTATTCGCGCTGCGACAAAGAGCCGAGCTCGAGCAGCATCCGACCCATCAGCGTCGATTTGCCCGCGTCGACGTGGCCGACGACGACTAGGCTGAGCTCCGCCTTGCCTTCGCGTTCGCGTTTGCGGTATTCGTCGATGATGCGCTCGTGGGCGATGCCCATGGGTGTGGAGACAGCGCTGGGGGCGGCGGAGCCGGCAGACGAGGCAGCTCTGCTGCTGGAGCCACCGTGGATGTCGAGCGAAGCGATTTCGTTGCGGAGCTGGCTCACCGTGGTTCCGCCCTGCTTGGATGCAGCTGCTTTGGCAGCTTGGCCCACTGCTGCTTTGCGTGCCAACGGCGTTGAGGTGCCTGAGTTCGGAACGGATGCATTTGCTGCTGCCGCTGCTTTTTTTGCTGCTGTTCGTGGGAAACGTCGTCATTGAAAGGAGTTCAGAGTGTGTAAGATCGAGTAAGTATCATGACTTGGTTCTTTGCCGGCATGCGAGCCCCTTCCTTGGATCACTTTGCACCAAGCCTCGTGCCTTCTCGCGCTTTCATCACAACATCGTCCGGGCTCGGGCCCGCGAACGCTTTCCTAACCGACTCGACCACCGGCCCAGATCCCTCTTCCGAGCCTTGCACATAGAGAGCGAACGGAGATCCACCGGGCACTTGTCTGAGCTGCGAAAGGGGCGCAACGAGCTGATCGATAGCGTTCTTGGGCGATCCAGCAATGGCACTGATCGAAGCCAAGGCGGTCCCTGACGAGCCCGTTGCACCAGACCCCGGCTTGGCGTCTTGAGCGGCATCGGCAGTCGGGAAAAGGGACGAGATAGGCAGATCGGAGCCGTAACACGTCTGCGGACGAGAACGAGCTTCTTCCTCTGCTGCTTGCGCTGCTGCTGCCTCTTTGGCTTCCGGAGTTGCGGCTTGACGCTGTTGCTTGTTGGCAAGCATGCGCTGCTGCAGCTTGGAAAGCGACTTGGCAGGAGGAGCAGCGTCTGGCGCTTCTGCCGTCGAGGCGCTTTGCTCTTTCGCGGCAGGTGCAGCAGGTCTTGATGCGGACGCACTTGCCCCGCTCCGTGCAGCAGCCAGAGCAGCAAGCTTACTGGTGCGAGCAGCCGGAGCGATGGAAGCAGGCACAGCAGCCGAGGAAGAGCTTGCAGGCGATGAAGAGCGGGCCAGCGACGCAGGGCGAGGTCGACTCGCAGCCTCCACGGGAGCGGTCTCTGCCGGGCGCTTTGCACTCGACCTCGCTGCCAATGCCGAGAGTTTGGACGTTGGTTTTGAGGGTGCTGCGGAGGCGGACGAGCTTGATGCCACTGCTGCTGATGTTGCTTGAGGCTGGCGGACAAAATCTGGCGCCAGACCCGCAAGATTGCGCTTCGCCATGCCAGCACGCCCGCCTGTTGCTAACCCACGAAGACCCTGTGCCTTGCCTCGGGGCATCCCTCTCCCCGCGCGAATCTCGGCACGGCGATCCCTCTGCAACGACAGATGCTGGAACGCTTCTATTGTCGGTTGTTGGTCGTCGTCGAGCTGCATCTCTCCGCTTTCTGATGTCGGGGGCGGATGTAGTGGAGAGCGATGTTTCAGAACTTCTGATCGCTCTAAAAGCTTGCTCCGATCTGCCTGCATCTCCTGTCTCGCCCGTGCGCGGCCCGATGGTGATGCGACCGCTCGCGATCGTGGTTTTAACCTGCCAAATGGAGTTCGATCTCAAGCAAGGATGACTGAAAGTAGAGGAAAGGAGGGGGCCGCGCCGAGCCAGGCTGATGCGGCTGTTGAAAACTCACCGTGTCTCTGACGTTCTTTTTCTGCTTTTGCTTCCCGTCTGCTCTTTTCTTCGACAAGCTGTGTGACGGCCGAGTCGACGTCAAAGTAGGCGTCCCAGAGTATGTCTTTGATCTCGCGTTCGGTGAAGCCGTTGGAGCTGATAGGTCCGAGCACGTCGAGCGTCTGAGAGTAGGCCTCGGTCATGGCATCGTGGTCCTCGGGCGACAAGTTGTCGTAGGGATCTTCATCGTAAAAGTCGTCTTCGGCGAGCTCCTCGTCGAGGTCGAGATTGCGAACGGCGCGATGTCTTGACATGGTTTGTGTATAGCGTAGCCGGTGTGTATGTTGTCGTCCGCTATGATGGTGGGAGAGAGTCTGTGCTGCTGTCAAATCAAATTTGCTCGATTTGGCTGGCTCGTCCGCTGTGCGCTGCGCTCTTTCTCCACTCAGAGCTTAGTCAACGGCGGATTTTTCAACAGCAGCAGCAGAGCAACAGCATCGGTCTAACAAAACCAAATTTTTGGTCACCTTGCCCGTCCTTCTCGCTCCCCCCCCCCATCTTGCATGTCGCTTTCCTCGACCGGCTCGACACTCACACCCATTGCCACTCTTCAAGGCCGAAAGCGGATCAGAAGCAGCCATATCGCATTGCAGCAGCCCTTAAATCACTTTGCTTCCGGCAAAAACTTCTCGAGCACAGCGGCTTCCTTTTCCTCCTGTTCTGCCAGATCCTCTCTGGGCGGCTTGGCGGCGCGGAACTGCTTTGCGGTCTCGTGTCTCCGCTTGATCGCCTTTGTGATGAGCTTCGAGACCTTCGACACCTGGTTGCCCTTCTGCTTGGACGAGTACTGGTGTTCCGAGACGATGGAGCGCAGCACCGTGGAGGTGAGCGAGTCCTTGGCTTTCATGGCTTCTTTGATGCCGGTCTTGACTTTGGCGAGCAGCAGCGCCTCGGGGTCCTGCTCACTCGGTGTTGCTTCGCTGGACGAGAAGCGCGGCCATGCTGGTTGGGAAGCTGCTGTGTGCAAAAGCAAGAAAGGTCAGTGGTGTAGCTCGAACGTAGCGACTTGGGTGCTAGACTTACCCGGCGCACCGCCCGTTCGCAAGTGCGTCGCCTCCAGCGAGCGCGGCAGCTGCGATCGCAGCATGTAGTTGTTCCGGAGCGCCTGTCGCAGCAACATCTCGACTGTCTTTGAGTATGGACGTTGTGATGGTTGGAAGAGCAAGAGTGTCAAAGCTGTCCAACCTTGTTTCTCTCTCCTCCTCCTCCTCCACTCCGCGTTTTGCCGAGATTTGTTCTTCTCAGCGCTTTCTTCTTTTTTTTTCGAGCTCCTTTTCAGAACCCTATTTTTTGGGCTCCTTTTTTCTTCTCTCAACTCAGCTACTCTACGCAGCTCAAATTCCCAGCTTCTTCGCACGCCACGATGACAACGCAGAGTGGAATGCATGTCTGATAGCAGTAGGTGGAATGTGTGGGTATGTAAATGGCTCAACCTCTACGTTTACTTGGACGAGAAGAACCAGCTGGATCGTGCTTTTGGCGAGTTGTCGCCGGGACCTCCCGCTCCGCCGCCACCACCGCCACCAAACACGGCCTGTCTCGCTGCAACAGAGCCTGGCTGGGGGCCCGCAGTCGGTCCTCCACCGCGCAGAGGCTTGGCGATACGACCAAACCCGCCCAACGGTCCTGGCACAGCAGCTCCAGCAGCGGGTCCACGCATCTGATTGGCCTGATGCAAGCGCTCCTTGACCGCCTGCAGCTGGTCCTCAAACTTGCGGTTCTGCAGCATGAGCTTCTCCTGGCTGTCCATTAGGTGCTGCTCCAACGCCTGGATGCGCTCGTTCCTCGCCAGCAGCTTCCTCTCGGCGATCGAGACCTCCTTCTTGAGGCTGCTGTTCTGCTCCACCAGCTGCTTTTGCACATTGGTGAGCTGCTCCAGGTTGCGCTCCAGGAACGCCATCTTCTTCTGCTGCGCCTTCGAGTTGCTGTTGCGCACCACATTGTTGTACTGTTCGCGCGACTCGTCGAGCGAGATCTCGAGCTCGACCACCTTTTCGCAGCGGTTCTGCAAGTCGCGCATCAGCGACTTCTTCATCGTGTCAAACTCGGACAGCTGCGCTGCCATGGTCTTGCGCACACGCTCCAGCTCTCGTGCCGACTCGGCCAGGTTGCGTCCGCCCTCGACGCCGGCGGTGGTGACGGCAAAGGCGCGCTTGAGCTCCTCGTTGGTGCTCTTGAGGTTGTCGTTGTTCGACGTGAGCACCGCAATCTCCTTGGCCTTGAACTCCATCTGGCGCTTGAGGTCGTTGATCTCGCTCGCCTGCGCATCGCGCTTCGAGGCGTACTGCAGTTCGAGCTTGTCCTTGAGGTCTTGGATCGTCACATCGACATTGACATGGTTGGCTTCCTCGGCCTTGATCGACTTGTCGAGCAGCTCTTCGTACTCGGCCTCGAGCGTAGCAAAGCGGCTCTCGAGCTCCTGGCGTCTCTGGTGCAGCAGCTCGTTCTCCTCGTGGGCCTGGCGCACTCGCTCGGTCTGCTCGCGCACCAAGCTCTGCGACTCGAGAAGCTGCTCGCGTAGCGTCGAGAGATCGTCGGCCGAGAGCGTACCCGAACCAGCGCTGCCCGCCGACTCGAGCTTGCTGAGCGTCTCGCGGATCTGCTCTTCCTTTTCGGAAACGATGCCCTGGTTGAAGTCGGCCATCATTTGAGCCATGCGCTCGGCCTTCTTGCGCTCCTTGCCCTCCTGCGAGGGGTCCTTGACGCTCTTGGCGGTATCGGCGAGCGACTTGCGCAGCTCCTCGAGTTCCGTCGACAGATCCTTGTTCTGCTCCTTGAGAATGTCGAGCGTGATGGTGGCGTCCTTGTGCTCGTAGGTGACGCGCTCGAGCTGCAGCTTGATCTCGTTGATCTCGGAGGTCATGCTCTTGTTGTCCTTGGAGAGCGTCGCCTCTTGCTCACGGTAGAAGGCGAGCTCCTGCGTCGCCTCGCGCAGCGCACTCTCTGCCGACTTGAGCGCCACCTCCTTTTCGGCAATCTGGTCGCTGAGCTCGTTCTCCCTGCGCAGGAACTCGTCGCGCTCGTCCTTGTCGATCGAGACGGCGGAGGGCGTCTCGGGGCGAGAGGCGAGCTCGCGCAGGTTCTCGACGGCTGGAGTGATGGGACGCGACTGACTGGGTGTGGCGGCGAGGGCTGGCGCAGCAGCGACGGGTGCGCCTTGGCCAACGACCACCTTGCTTGCTTCGGCCCACTCGGATTTGGGCACTTTGCCACCGGACCGCCACGTCTTGAGCTCCGCCTCGAGGTGTGCGATGTATTGCTGGTATCGCTCGTTGTCGGCTTTTGCCTTTTTGAGAAGCGCCTTGAGCTCGGCGGGGGAGAGCTCTGCATTGACGCGGGCCTTGTTCTTGATGCTCTTGGCTCGCACACCGAATCGCAGTGTAGACAGCGTCTCGTCGGCATTGTAGACGCATGGCGAGGCGTTGACGATGAGCGTGGTGCGCGAGTTACCTCCGAGCGATTCTTGCAAGATACGCGTGAGCTTCGAGTCTCGGTAGGGAATGTGCGACGACTTGCCGTCGGTGAGGGCATTGATGACCATGCCCAATGCTGACAAGCTCTTGTTGATCTTTTTGGCCTCTTCGAGCGTCTGTCCGCTTGCACCGGTCTTCCCCACCTTTTCGGAACCAGCAAGATCGACAAGGTAGAGGTTACCCGTCTTGGCGCTGCCGGTCTCGGTGTTTCGCTGCTGAATGGTGATGAGGAAGATGGAGTGGGAACGCGAAGATTCGGCGTTCATGTTGGTGGAAGAGACAGCACGTGCCTGACCACCTTGACGCATGATCTCGTAGACGTCGGCCTGGCCACCGACGTAAAAATCGGAGAGGCCCTTGACGTAGACGCCGCGGTTCTTTTCCTCGTGCACCTGGAGGTTGTCGTTCTGTGGGGCGAGCAGATCGCGGATCTTTTCCATGTAGATTTCGAGATAGGAGACCTTGACGAGGTATTCGAGATGAGGCGGACTGGCCATGATGTTCTCAAAGATCTGTTCCGTGATGCGTGGGATGATACCCTTGAGGTTGTCATTGTCGATGTCGGAGCCCATCATGGTGAAGGTTTTACCGGAGCCGGTCTGACCGTAAGCAAAGATGGTGCCGTTGTAGCCATTGAGGACGTCGTCGACGGTCTCTTTGATGCCAAACTCGAAGACGTCGCGCTGCTGGGTGTTCATGGGGAAGACGCGGTCAAAGACGAAACCGCCTGCCTCGGGACCCGAGGTGGAGACACCGCGGGTCATCTTGACGAGGGAGCCGTCATCGCTGAAATCGACGACGATGTCGCTGCCCTCGCGCTGCTCGATGGCATTGGGAGGGCGGAAGCGACAGACGACCTTGATGTTATTTGACATGGTCGATGAGGGTGGAGAGATGGGTTGAGAGAAGGAAGGAAGCCGTTGATAACAGGGCGAGTTGCACGGCCATGCAAGCCGACCTTGGAGACACCAACTCTACACCCCTCGATGTGTTTTTTGCTAGAAGCGATCTAAACGCCGTTGGAGCCAGCAGTGAGGATGAAGATGAGCAAGGTGGACTGAGGACGATGGCGATGACGATGGTGATAAGAAATGAAGATGGCAAAAGAGTGTTTGAAAGGAAAGTGTCTCGCTGTGCGGGAAAGTGTGCCTTGTGTGATTTTGCGAGTGTTGGTCTGAGTCGCGAGCCCGCTCAAGCCAGGAAAGGACGGGCTGGCTCGCTGGCTGGCTGGGAGGCACGAAGGGATTTGAGCTGTCTTGAGCAGCTGAGCTTGACGCCTGAGCAGCGCAGTGATTTTTGATTTTTGATTTTTTTTTTTTGATTTCTTTTTTTTTTTTTTTTTTTTTTTTTTTTTTTGTTTTTTTTTTTTTTTTTTTTTTTTTCTTTTTTTTTGGCTTCGTTGTGAATGTCAAGGATCAAACATTGCTAGATTTTCTCAAAGTCGCGTGCAGCCGCGCGAGGTGTTGATCTCGAGGAAAGGCTGCTTTGGAAGCGGATCAGTCAGCGGAGTTGGCGCTGCAGCAGGGTCCTCGAAAGCATTGCGCAGCGCACCGTTTGCTCGACCAAGTCTGAAGTCACATTGAATCGCAGTTCAGCCACAATCCAAGAACAGAATGCGCAGCGCCGCACATCGTCAGGTTTCCTTCCCATCCACCACGACTAGCATACACTCACACCCACGCAACCCCAAGGATGTCGCAAGCATCGTCCGAGGCTGGGCCCTCGCGTCTCACCCCGCCGTCGGATCCTCAGGATGTCGAGGTGGACGGCAACACATCGAGCGCACCCATGATCGGCTTTTCGATCAAGTATCAGCGCACCTTGTTGTCGGCAAGGCTAGCCGAAGATGAGACTGTGGCAGATCTCAAGGCGATCCTCTACTCCATGACCGATGTGCCGCCTGACAGCCAGAAGCTCCTTGGTCTCGTCAAGGGCAAGCAGCCCAGCGACGAAACGGAACTCGGCACCATCCCGTACGCGCCTGCCGCACTGCGAGCACGTCCTGCTCCCACCAAAGCAGAAGGCATCACCACCGACACTGCAGCTGATGCCGACCAAGCGTGCAAGATCACAGTGCAATTCACGCTCCTGGGCACACCCGAGGCGGATCGTTTCAAGGATCAAACCATCCCCAGCATTCTCTCGGGCGATCAAGCAGACACGGCGCACGACCTCAACTACCTCGAGCTGCCCAAAGGCGACGAGAAAGAACAACCCAAGCTGCCTCCGCATAAAGATCCCAAAAACCTCGCCCAACTCGATAAAGTCATCCGTCGATTCTCAGACTTTCCCATCATCAATCCGCCTAGACCGGGCAAGAAGCTGCTCGTGCTCGATCTCGACTACTGCATCGCCGACACCAAACGACTGCTCGACGCCAACTCGCCCGCAGCGCTCGCGGCTCGACCGGGACTGCACGAGCTGCTCAAAGCCGTCTATCCGCACTACGACATTTGCGTGTGGTCGCAGACCTCGTGGCGCTGGCTCGAGATCAAGCTGGTGGAGCTCAACATGCTCGGCAATCCGGACTACAACATTTCGTTTGTCATCGACCGCACACCCATGTTCCGCATCCAGTCGAAAGCGGGCAAGCATGAGGTCAAGGCGCTCGAGTTCATCTGGCGCAGGTGGCCCCAAGTGTACGGACGCCACAACACGATTCACATTGACGATCTCAGCCGCAACTTTGCCATGAATCCCAAGAACGGCCTCAAGATCAAGGCGTACAAGGACTCGCCCAAGCTTGACACCGAGTTTGTGGCTCTGCGAAGGTATCTGCTGCAGCTGGCGCACCCGAGCGTCGAGGACTTTACCAAGTATCAGCATATGCACAACGAGTGGAAGAACTTTGCGGGTCCCGAAGTGTAGTTAGTTTGCGAACAGTTTGGTCGCCGGTCGGAGCCTTTTGTCATGCAGTCGCTTTCCCGACCCACCATGCAGTTCATAGCAACCTGACCCCAATTGTCATGCCTTGTTACTGTGCGCTTTGCCGGCTCGGTGTGGTCTGGATGCCCGGTGGTTGACTAGTGAGTATGCGCGATACGCCGGTCAAGCTGATGGCGCCACCGTGAGTGCAACTTCATCTCGCACGACGTAGCCGGGTGTCGATCGCTCCAAGGCAGTCATGTGGTGCTGTGTGGGTGTGTCTACTGAAAAGAGTTGAGTCAAAAGCTACAGTACAACACAACACGCCAGCGCGGGTCGGTTGCGGTGGGAGTGTCTCCGGTGCGGGTTCCGAGTTGGACGAGGCTCGGCCAATTTGGTGAGATGAAGCTGTCATTGTTTCTGACTTGATGGAGATGGGAGGGAAAGAGGGAAAGAGGGAAAGAGAGAGAGAGAGAGAGAGAGGAGAAAAGCGAGTGGGCAACTTTTGTTTGAGGAGCTGGTGCAGCGCGCGTGAATGGACCCTCGGGCCTCGTCCGAAAGATGCATGGGAAGAGCCGATTCAGGGCTCGCATGCGCCATTTCTTTTGACAGAAGAATTGATCGGTCAATTGACATCTCACGCACCACACACACACACACACACTTGCCATATTGTCAATCTTGAATCGCCACCGGAGACTCTCTCTCTCTCTCTCTGTCTCTCCATATCTTCCCACACACACCATCACGCTTCGGAGCAACCCTCATCGGAACCACCGCAACACACACACACACACACGCACACTTTCTCGACTCAGCCACGCCACCCAGCTCAACTTTTCCCCTCAAAACCACTCGTTCTCCTCCCTTTTCCCCCCTACCGCAACCGCATCCTTCCCCTTGGTCGTGCCGATGAGCAGCCACAGCAACATGCACACGCTCGACATCCACTCTGCCACCACAGAAGAGATCCTCTCGCTCGACAATATCCGTGCGGTGCTCATCCGACTCGAGGAGACCATCGTCTTCCAGCTCATTGAGCGAGCACAATTTGCACGCAATGCCAAGTGCTACCTCCCCGACGGCTTTCCCGAGCTCAAGGAGCGAGAAGGTTGGAACAGCTCGTGGCTGGCGTGGTTCTTGAAGGAGACCGAGAGCACGCATGCCAAAGTACGACGTTTCGAAGCGTAAGTTTTCGCCAGCGCCCACAATCTCCAGCGAAAGAGGTTGCGCTGAACTGACCCGCTCTTTTTTTTTTTTTGCCGCAAGACAGCCCGGACGAATACCCCTTTACGGACCCAAAGCTGCTTCCTAAGCCCATCCTTGCACCTGTCAAATATCCAGAACTGCTATGGAAGCATTCCGTCAACGTCAACGACCAGATCCTCAAGTTTTACGTCGACTCGATCATCCCCGATATCACCAAGACGCTTGGAGAGGTAGGTCGAGCTTGCCACCCGAATCGTCGCATCGCCAGCTAGTGCCATTCTGACTTGCCTCTCTTTCTTTGCCTCACAAACAGAACGCCGACGATGGACACTACGGCTCTTCGGCAATCCGCGACATCGAGGTGCTGTCCGCGCTGAGTCGAAGGATCCATTTCGGTAGGTGTCGCTTCTCCTCATCCTTTCCCGACACCTCAAGCTGACTCCTTTCCTCTCCTCTACTGCCCATGACCCCTTCTCCCCAGGGATGTTCGTCTCCGAATCCAAGTTCCGCGCAGAACCCGCAGCGTTCATCCCGCACATCCTCAACCCGAACCGCGACGCGCTCGCGAGGCTCATCACCAAACCCGCCGTTGAAGCGGCTCTCCTCGTGCGTCTCGCTGAGAAGGCCAAAGTGTACGGTCAAGATATGGACCGCCCGGGCGCCAACCCGGAGGAGCGCGAGAAGGAGCGCAAGATCGAGGTCGAGACTGTCGTGGGCATTTACAGGACTTTCGTTATTCCGCTGACGAAGGAGGTTGAGGTGGATTACCTGTTGACCAGGTTGGAGGGGGTGGAAAAGGAGAAGATTGACGACATGCTGCGGACGAATAAGTTTGTTAAATAGATTCGAGGGCGTAGAACGGATGGGATGCTCTTGATGTGCGTGCGGGATGCTGGAGTGGTTGAACGAGCGGGCTTGGGTTCACTTTGACACGAGAAACAGCTTCCCTAAAGCTCGTGTGCTCATGAGCGATCATCAGACCGCCCCTCTCGCACACACACATTCGACTCTCAGCCATCATCAAGCAAAACTGATACATTCCGAGCCAAGACCACTACACCACCTCACTGCTTAGGCGGCGGGTACCCGTACGCTTGGCCTTGCGGCGGACCATACCCATACTGCTGCGGCTGCTGCGGGTAGCCCTGGTGCCCTCCAAATCCTTGCGCCATCTGGGGCTGGTACCCGCCGTCCTGCGGTGCCTGCCACTGGCAGATATTACAGATGTAGATATGCTTGCTCTTCATGGGGATGAGCGGGATCCAGCAGAGCTCGAACCACGTGCGTGCCTTTGCTTGCACCACCTGCGCGTTTTGGCAGCGCGGGCAGACGCGGGCGGATCCATCGCCTTCTTGTTTGATCTTGGTCGGGCAGCCGAAGATGATCGGGATGAAGAAGCAGAAGTCCTGCGCCGAAGGAACGGGGGGAGAGAGAATGAGTTAGCGAGGAGTGTAGAGGCGGACACAGCGTGCAAAGGCGATGCTTACCATCTTGCTGGATTTGCGAGCGTGCTGTATGCGTTAAAGGAGCGCTTAGAGACTGAAGCGCAGGAAAGCTAGGCGACAGGCGTCGTTCGATTCGTACGCTTCAAAGTCACGATTTTTGTTTCTTGACGAGACTTCTGCAATCGTTGATGTATCCAAGGTGTAAGGGCGTGGACGATGATGATGGTGGTAGTGATGAATCGATGTCGCACGAGACCATCGCGGGCTGTGCACCTGCCGAGAAAAAAAAAAAAAAAAAAAGCCCCACCTTGGAACCTTGAACCTCCACACCGCTCCGGCGCCCAGAACAAAAAAAAAAAAAAAAAAAAAAAAAAGATCCCGATGACGCCCAGCTTTCCGAAGCACAACCGCGGTGCTTGGCGTCTCGCTCGCAAGCATCCTTTTACCTCACACCTGCTCCCCTCCTCCTTTCGCTCATCACATGCCGATGGAGACTTCCATTCGGGACGCTAGACAACGACTAGCTGCGACTCGGGACGGTCGAAGCCCCGGTTTCATCCTGTGCGAAGCGGTATTTTTTTAAATCTAAAAATAAAATTTCCCGCAGAGATAAAGCCAGTTGACGTCAGTTCGCTGTGCGCTGCCGCTCTGCCGCCCTCGGACCCTTGCTTCCCACCTCAGCCATCCAATCTCATCCCTCACTCCCATCTCGACACCTTCTCCACGAGAAACACTGCGACGAATTCCATATAGAAAGCACACATTGCAACGAGAGCATCCACTGTTGTACAAAAAGCATCTCCTGATTCTCGGAAGTGAAGCCATACTGAGCAAGCACCAGCGCCTTTCAGCAGCTCTACGAGCGACTGGACCCGTTCCGACCCGTGCCATTCCGATATGTCGCCGCGCCCGAGGACGACGCTGGCATAAAGATCGATGATAGCGCAGCGGGCGATGCCCGTGCTAGGCGTGTATCAGCCTGTTTCGCCGGTGGGGGTCTTGAAGTGCTCGCGCTGCTGCTGGGCCGTCTGACGGGTGGGCCGGTGTCCTGTCTACGATTGCTGCTCGTGGGCGGCTCTGCTGCTGCTGCTGGAGGAGGCGGAGGCGGCGACGACGACCCTGCTTCCATCGAGCGCTCCTGTACACGGGCGCGTTTGGCGTGCACCACGCGAACACCACCATTTCCCCCTCCCGCCGCTGCCGCGCGACTCGCAAAGAACGGCACGCCCGAGCCCGCCGCCGGTGGAGAACCCAAACCCTTCGAACCGCTGCTACCACTGCCTCCTTTCCTCTCCACCGCCTCCGCCGTGACGCTCTGGCTGTGCGCTCGCTTCATCCCGCGCACCTGCACCGCCGACCCGGGCGATAGAGGCGACAGTCCACCGCGCGGACTACTGTTGCTGCTGCTGGCGACAGAGTTTGACGGTGAGGAGCGGGCAGCGCTGCCGCCGAAAAAGTCGAGTTTGCGGCGTTCGGTGCGTGCGATGTCTGGTGGTGGCGATGCTGGTCTTCTCGTGCTGTCTGTTGATGGTGACGACGTCGTTGGTTTGAGTCGATCTCTTGGTGAGGTGAGCGCGGGTGCAGCTGCCACTTCGCGCGGCTTGATGCGCGGCACTGCTGCGATCGATTCGGTTCCTGCCGCTGCCGTAGCCGCCCCGCCACCGTCCGCTCGTTGAGCTACAGATCTTCGATTGGAAGGCTGTACCGACGCAGCCGGCTCGCCTTCCCTCTGCCGCGTGAACTCCTTCATCCTCGCCAGCCCCTCGCTCGGCCCACCCAGCACTCTGCGCGGCGCCACCATCGGGCGCACCGTCTGCCTCACCTCGACCCCTGCAGCCTCAGGCGCGATTTCCGCCCCGACAGCCCTGCTCCTGCCCTGCGTTCTGAACGGCGTCCCCGCGCGCGGGTTCGCGGTGAGCTTCGCCTGTGCTGCACTGCCCGAGCGTGCCTTGTTCAGCAGGCTCTGGCCCTTGCTCACCCCGGCTGCCCCGGCCACCGCACCGAACTTACGTCCGCCCGCTCTTGCCGCCTTAGACAGCAGCGGCCGATCGCGCACCACGAGCTTCTTGGCCTCCTTCTCGGCGCGGTGCTGCTCGTACTTGTCCTTGATGCGCCTCGCGGCGTCGGTTTTCGCCTGCTCGATCTCCCCCCACGTGCGCAGGTACAGCTTGCGCCAGCTCTTCGGCTCTTTTGCGGGCGTGTCACCGGTGTACTTGCGACGGAGCTCAAGGAAATCGCGTAGACAGTTGCGGCGCCAGATCTCGCCCGTGTGCGCCAGCAGGTGCGGCGACGCCTCCTCCAGCTGGATCAGCTGCGAGATCCGGCACTCTTCCAGGATCGGTTTGGCGTGGCGATAGGGAAGCACGCCGAGGTCCTGTACGGAGGACAGGTTGCGCAGGATCACGCGCAGGCTCATTGCGTACAGGCTCCGGTGCCCCGGCTGCTGAGCTGGAGGTTGCGGAGGGCGCAAGGATGGCGTCGTGTGAGGCAGCGGCGAGGCGGGGTCGGAGGAAAGCTCGTCAGGCTGCCCCCAGTTGCCTTGGATCTCGTACGTGGCAGATTGCACGCCCATCATGCCCGGAGGCTCGGGCGAGCGCCTCCAGTCCTTCATTTTGCGCGGTGGTGCAGTCCGCTCTGCTGTATTGCGATGATAGTCTGGGTTGTTATGTCAATAGTCGATCGTCTACCGCCCAACTGTGCTGCATGGTGACCGTCTCGGAGTCGAACATTTGGCGGCGGGTCCGGATGATAGAGAAATGTCCCGTGCGTAGCTCGAGTCGATGCTGATGATGATCGCCAGTGCGGAACGTGAAGTTGGTTGTTTCCGCAACCGCAATGCCGGCTGGTATATCGGTGTCGAGCAAGAAGAATCCGATGGGTATGCGGTGGGTGGTCAACGGTGCATCTCTGTGTGGTGCAAGAGACTTCGATGCTGCAGAGTGCATATGAGCGAGGGGAAGAGAAGAAAGCGAGCGAACAACACCATCATCACTCGCGCGCGTTTTTTTCTCAGATGGAACCGGCGTTTGGAAGCGCTTTTCTCCACACGGAGCGCTCGCCAAAAACGTCGCTGCTCATCAAGCCGAACGATCCGCCTTGACCATCTCATCATCTCATCGACTCACAAGCAATGCACGCTTCACAAGGATGCGATATCATAGATAGTCCATGACAGAGATTCGATTCTTTGAGACAAGCAACGAGCTTCTAAGATGCGTATTCGAACGTGAGACCCCTACAACATGAGCGAACCCGCCTCGCCCGCCTTGACCTTCCTCGTGTACTCCTCCCTGGCACCCGCCATGGTCGTCCGCACATCCCTCCGCCCCATCGCCGCCTTCACCCAAAACATCAGCGCATCATCGTCCTCGGGCACGAAGAAACAGCTCAGCGCACTGAGGATCGACTCGAAATCCGCCCTCTCTTCCAAAATCACACCCCTATGAGCCCAAATCACCGCAACCGCCACGAGACTCACCACGTCCTGCCCATCCAGCAACCACGCGTCCCACACGCGCAGCTGCGTCTCGAACGGAATCGAGTTCGAAAACAGCGTGATGTACCACTTGGTCGCATACGCGCTCGCCACGACTCCGTGCGCGTCCAGCACCGCCGCGAGCTGTGGCATAAACGTGCGCAGCAGCCGGTCCTGCACGTACAGGTTCTCGACGAGCCCTGGGAAGCCGGGCGAGAACGTCGAGTGTAGGTTGAGGCCGTTGTGCATGGCGACCATGGCGGCGTAGGCGCGCTCCGGGGTGAAGTAGCACAGCAGCGTCGCTGCGATCGGACCCATGCCCTGGCAGTACCCGCACTCGCCGCACAGCAGCGATACGGCGTGCAGGACGTGGAATAGCGCACGCTGGCCCTGGCCGTAGCGCGTGTGGAACTGGATGTGGCCCGAGATGGTGCGCGGGACGTCGAGGTCGATCTGCACGTCGTGTGTGCTTGGTGTGGCTTGGAGGCGGTCGAAGCGAGATGCGTCCGGTTGGTCGAGCGAGGAGGGCGTGGACGCAGCTGCTGATTGCAGGTGCGGTTCGGCGAGTGTTTGCGACAATCGACCTTCGGGCGTCTGCTGCCGATGGTGCAGCAGCGCAGACCACGCAGCAGAGCGCCAGCTATCCGGGATGCCCTTGTACACTCTGCGCCGCAGCTTGCGGTCGAAGCCGTTGGTAAAGTCGAAATGCACAGCATTGTGACCCCGATCGCGACCCTTGACGGTGAGCATGCGCGCCCACTTTGCAATGCGCTCCTGCTCGCGCTGCCGATGTACGGTGTCGGCTGCAGCGCGCGCCTGTTGAACGGCAGGTGCTTTGGCGTGCACCTGACCGTTGCCGTTGCTGTCGCCGTTTACGTGCGTGGCTGGGTTGGCTCCGGACAGGCTGGTGGGAAGCGGTGCTGGCTGAGCTACAATATTCTTGGAGCCTTTCCGTGGAAAAGGTGCAGCGAACAAACTCGATGGTAGCAAAGTAGCTTTGTGGTGCGCATTGCTGGGACTTTCCGAAAAGAAGCCGTAGCGGTCGACATTGGCAAGGAGCTGCTGACGTTTCTGCTCGGCGGCTTCTTGACGGCGTTGTCGTTCGTTGGTGGAGAGAAAGGTGGCGCTGGAGAGGGCCGTTTCTGCGCTGTTGGATAGAGAGACAGTTGGTTTGGAAGCCTCGCCATTGCCGTTGCCGTCATGGCGAACCGAATGCAAGGAACGCTGCGAGGCAATGCTCCTGGCGCTCTTACTGCTGGCGAGCGGTGGCGGTGGCAGATGACCATTAGCACCATTGGTAGCGGCAGCAGCAGCACTTGACTCTGCTTGCTGATGAGATGTCGTAGATTTGGTTCGAGCAGCCAACGTACTGCCCGGTCGTGAGAGGGCATCCTCCTCCCATGCCGGCAAGCCATTCTTCTCTCGAGTGTACTCTTTGCCGTCTGAGAAGCCATCATCAGGCACGCCCGCTATTGAAAAGTGGGCGTAGGTTCTTCGTACGAATTCAGCATCCGACTCGAAAGGCGTGGCGAAGAGGTTGGCGCGCCACTCGGGTGTCTGAGAGCCCTCTTCTGGCGCGGACGATCTGCGCAGCCTGGGCGACTGCGGTACGGGTGGCGCTAGCGTCGAGCCGGCTGCATCTTCGCCGGGATCAGGCGATCGAGGTTCTGCCGTCTTGGGTCGAAGCTTGGAGGGCAAGACACGGAGAGATATGGATCTTGATGGTGTCTTGGCGTGCTTCTTGCTGATGGCAGCCGGGGCAGCAGCAGCCGACTTTTCTTGCTCGATCGACATGGCTTACAGCTATACGATGGTGCTTTGGAGAGCGCAGATGCCGGTTGCAAGGTGAAAGGCACGATGGAGTAGTGGCTGCTGTCTCGGCGATGCTGAGCCGCGCGCTGGTGCAATAGATCACTGCCGTGACATGGTTTGACAGTGTATGCCAGAGCGAGTGGCTTGAATGTGGACGATGCTGTGTGAGACAATGTGGTCTGGTCTTGTTTGCGCCAAGCCGATGCCGAGTGTATGCTACGGCGTGGCGGCGAGAGGATGGAAAGGAGCCCTTTTCGGGTTCGCGTATGACGGATCGACGACCGTCAAGAGATGAGAGTGGGAGTGAACAGCCTTCACTTCAATTCGTACCTAACGAGGTTTCGGCCCTCGATGCGCGATGGCCGCTTCGAATGTATCTGTGCCCACGAGGCGAGCAAGAGGTCTTGATGGTGAGGAAAGCAAGAACAACACTCGAGGAGCGGACCCCGCATCTCTTTCGTCAACGTTGTCGCTGCTCCGCTCCAGAGCTCCGCTCCAGAGCTCCGCTCTAACATTCGTGTGAGGCAGATCGAGTCACGATCGAGCCCGATTTGCATCGATTTAAACGGATTTAGCGTTTCGAAAAGACGCCATCGAAGGGAAATTGCATGGCCAATCGAAGATTCACCTTTTTTTTTTTTTTTTATCTGATTTTTCGAGAAATGAAAGTCAAACGGCAATATTCAAGGCAGCAGAGTCACAGCGTGAACAGGCCAAGCGAGCAGCGAACCTGCCTCTCTCTTCATCATCAGCATCATCATCGCCACTCACTGCAGCTTCTCCTCAACCACATCTGCCATCAACAACCACGCTCCAAAAGCACAGAGACAAACGCACATACATCTCCCTCGATCCCATCGCCCATCATGTCGGCCGCCGAAGCAGGCCCCAGCAACCTCGTCGAGGTCACCTCGCCCGAGCACTTTACCGAGATCATGCAGAAGGACTTGACGCGTGTCTCGCTGCTCAACTTTTACGCTCCGTGGGCCGAGCCGTGCAAGCAGATGAACGAGGTGGTGCGTGAGATTGCCGTCAAGTATCCGCAGGTGCTTTGTCTTGTTGTAAGTATTTGGGCTGCAGTGGATGCATTTGCTGCTAAGGAGGTGTGGCTGACAGTCCGACTATTTGCGTTGCTTCTTGCAGATCGAGGCCGAGACGCTCCCGGACGTATCTGAATCATTCGACATCGAGGCGGTGCCCTCGTTCGTGCTGCTTCGCGGGCACACGCTTCTCTCGCGCATCAGTGGCGCCAACGCCTCCGCGCTCTCTGCAGCGGTGGCGACACACGCTGCACCCGCTCGATCCAACGGCACCGGCAGCGTCGCCAAGACTTCCGCCGCCCCCCGTGCAGCTGCCGATACGTACGACGCCTCCGACTCGACACGCAACGGTGTGGCGCTCGCCGAAGAGGAAGGCGAGGACGACGTGGCGCCAGAGACCGAGGACGAGATCTTTGCACGCTGCAAGAAGCTCATGGAGCAGAGCAAGGTGATGCTGTTCATGAAGGGCGATCCGGACACGCCGCGCTGCGGATTCAGCCAGAAGACGGTCAACCTGTTGAGGCAGGAGAAGGTCGAGTTTGGTCATTACGATATCTTGAGGGACGAAAACGTACGACAGGGCCTCAAGAAGCTCAACGAGTGGCCGACGTTCCCGCAAATCATTGTGAATGGCGAGCTCATCGGCGGTCTTGACATTCTCAAGGAGAGCATCGAGAGTGGAGAGTTTAGGGAGATGCTCGAGGCTTAGTGCAGGTCTCTGAACATTCACTCTTGGCTCGCTTTTGTACACTAGTCCCACATTCAGAATCTATGCGCGATGACCGATAGTCGCTGCTGCTGTTGCCGCTCAGAGTTTCCAGATCTCTAGGCCGTCCCAATCATCTCTGGACCACGTCGCGCCATCACCGAGCGTATCAAACACTTTCCGCACGCGCTTCGCGGGCACCTGCTTGAACGGCAGCCCAAACTCCTCTCCAGCGATGCGCAGCGCTTCTGCGACGTGCGACGGGATCCCGCCGTTCCAGTGCGAGCAGGATCGTGGGGTGCGCGTCGGGCTGGCGGTGGTAGAGGTGGGCTAGGGTCGAGAGCAGTGGTCGTACGATCGAAGGCTCGTAGATCGTATCCGCTGTGATGATCAGGTCGAAGCGATGCGTGGATGGCGTTTTAGCAGCTGAGGTGGCCAACGTGGCTGTAGTGGGGATGCCGAGCTGGGCGTGCCAGTGCCAGCTGTCTGGCGTGGCGGTCCAATCGAGCTCGCACACATGCACCTGTTCCGCCACTGCCAGGCCGGAATGAACAAGCTGATACAGCCCAGCGTCGACATTCGGCCGGAGCACCGAGTCGAGCACGGGCGGGATATCCGTCGCAGCAACCTGCCAGCCGAGCCTCGCCATGAGCAGAGAGAGCAGCCCGGTACCCGATCCCAACTCGAGCACCCTTTTGCGCGTCACCAATCCTCCATCAACACTTCCCGGCTGTGATGTTCTGGAATACGTGTGAAGCAGATACGACGAGAGCACCTGCGACGGCAGCCACAGAGACGAGCCCGTGCTGTTGGTGTCGTTGCGCTGCACGATGCGGAATGACGTGTCGATCGACGGGAAAATGTAGACAAGCTCGGCGAGATGCTTGGTTTGATGAGCGGGCAGGTTGACAGCTCCTTTGTACGGGTCGTGGCTGTTGATGGGCTCAGCATTGTCTGCATCGCTGTCGGATTGTGCATCGACGTCGACTAGCTGGCGTGCTCCTCGTCCTACTGTCGGTCGCTTGCGAGGCATCCTCCGCAGCGGTCCTCTATCATCAACAGCCCATGTCCGCGCCTGAATGCTAAGATGCGTACTCTGATGGCAGCAGCACGCTTGCTCGGTGCTGGTGTAGCATCAAGAGACGAGGCAGAAGAGCAAGGAGAGCTTTTCGTTGCATGCAAATGTGGAGCAAGCAACAATTCCAGGTCACGTGCCCGGTGCTTTTCTAGGCAGGGTAAAAACACTCCCTCAGCAATTTTTTGGCACGACGGCGCGAAAATCATCAACGCGTCTTTTTTTCCTTGGCTTGGCTTGGCTTGGCTGGAGAGAGCAACACTCGAAAAACGCAGCGGCCGAGAGAGAGAGAGAGAGAGAGAACAACACAATCCAACACCGACTGAGCAACTTCATCAATCTCCCACCATCACCATCTACAACCATCACCAACCCCCTACGCTCACCCTCCCATCTCGCGTCATCACTCACTACTGCAACGCCGACTCTTCCCTTCTCAGCTACGATCGCACTCGACAGTGCACCAACACAATGACGTCGGCCGTCAACCCAGCCTACCCCATGTCGTCGGCGCGCGTGCCCCCTGACGCAGTCACAGGCAACCGCGATGGCAACTACTCGTCCTTCCCCGTCGTCAAGATCGACGAGCTGCTCGGTGTTCTGTCCGAGATGGGCCTCTCGATCTCGCCCGAAGACTTGCAAAAGCCGCAAGGACATGTTGCGCACCGCGTGTTTGTCGCATTTCTCGAATGCCTCTCAGGCACCACGACAGAGATGATGGACGGAAGGCGTCACGAAGCGCTTGCATCCGCAGAGTACCGGGAGCTGTACGAGGACGGTCTGCAGATGCTCATGTTCTTCCGCGAGGTCAAAGACATGATGAACGCAGCGACGCTGTACGATTTCACGCTGCAGGATCTTACACGGCCCAATCCCAAGCGATTCCGACGTCAGATGTCGGCGCTGGTCAACTTTTACCGTTTCCGATCGGACCGTATCGTTGAATTCGAGGAGCTCGTCACGGGATCGGAAGACCTCGAGAATAAACGCAACGAGATCGAGGACGACATTGACCGACAGCGTAGCGAGCTGGCGCGATTCAAGGCGGAGCGCGAGCTCGACGAGCCTAAAGTCAAAGAGCTGCAGCGCATCAATGCCGAGATCACCGACGACCTCCTGGCGGCGCGCAACCAGCAGAAGGAGACCATGGAAGAGCTCGAGGAGCTCAAGAAGCGCAAGGATACGCTGGCGGTGAAGCACGCCGAGCTGGCGCAGGAAAAGTTCCAGATCTACGAAAAGATCACGTACCTCGAAGCGCGCGTCGTGTCGAGTCCGAGCAAGATGAAGAACAGCGTGCGGGAGCTGTCGGAACAGCTGGATAAGGACACTGTGTCTCTGCAGGAGACGCTCAAGAAGGTCGAGGAGTTCAAGCGCAACCTGGAGACGCTCGAGACGCTGAGCAACGACCTCGAGAGCTGCATGAACGCCATGCACGAAGTCAACCTCGAGATTGTCAAGGGCAAGGAGGAGGTGCAGAACCAGGCTGACCTGCAAGCCTTGTCGCAAGGGATCAACAATCAGCTCGCGTCCCTCAAACATTCGCTCGAGATGACGCAGTACGAGATGAAGCGGCTGGAGGACAAGCAGAACCGCAACCGCAAGACGCTGATGGATATCACGGAGAAGCACACCAAGAAGATGGAGAACCTCCAGGCCGAGTTTGAGCAGGCCAAACAGGAGAGGAGCAGGAAGAATCATCTGGCTGAAGTTAAAAATCTGGAGTCAGAGAAGATCGAAGCGAAAATGGCAGAGCTGGAGGAGGCGTACGAGGGGTACCAGAAGAAGATGATCCGTCAGAAGGATGCGATCGAGACCGCGGTGAGGCTGTACATCAGCACGCTGACGAACTCGTTGCAGCTCGAGCGCTTCTCGGCGTAATGTCGCAGGGTCGCTGTTCGATGGGTTTCCGTTCGCTATATACCTTCTTCTCGCTCTACGCAGTGACTCTCTCTTTTGCTTTTGTATTACCCCCGCTTCTGTTTTGTCCACTGTACTTGTAATGCCGGATCCTCTTTGCTCAAATTCCCAGGTGCACGCTTGCCAAGCCGTTGTGAACGCACACTCTCAACACACAACACTCGGATCGTGATGCTGCTCCCATTGCACTCCCTACTAAGCCAACCGCAACGCACGCACATTCTTGACCTCGCTCATCGACAGCCTCCACGAAATCCCCGACGCCACCGCATTCTGATACAAATCACCCTCATCATCGGCACTATCCAGATTCAGCACATAACTGATCTGCTGCAGCCTCGTAAACCTATCCCGGATCGGCAGCTCCGTCTGAGTCGACAGGAACGCAATGACCGCCCGTAGGTCCTTGTCGAACTTGAGCGCGCCAAGCTCGGTGAAGCGCATGCCCATGACGAGCGCCTCCCACGGTTTGAGCAGGGCGTCGAGGGCCATGCCGACATAGACCGTAAAGTTGGCCTCGGTGAAGGGCGTGCAGAAGTGGTGGAAGACGAGGTCCCAGGCTTTTGTGAAGCGGCGGCGGACGAGGTCGCGCGCCTCGGCGTCGGAGTAGGACTCGTCATCGAGCACGTACGAGACGTCGCGGTAGGTCTCGAGCAGCAAGCCGCGCAGTCGGGGCGCGGTGAGCTGCGTGAACAGGTGCTCGATCTCCGTCCGCAACGACGAGCGGAACCGTCCGACCAGCTGGGAGAGGCTGCTCACGCTCGCTACCGCCTCGTCAAGCTCACGTTGGTCGTATAAGCGCGACAGCGCAGCCTCGTGCCCAACCTCGCCCAACACCCGCCCCATATACACCGCACTCACATCCAACACATTGCAATACGTGATGAACACCATCCGCATCTCCCGACTCGCAGCATCCTTCCGCGGCCCCTCCACAGTCATACTCCCCGAAATGGACCGCCACAGCGTCTCCATCTTGCGCACAATCACCTCAATCAGGTCCTGCTCCACCGCCGCTTTCACCGCGCGCACCATCTCGTTGAGCGTTGCGAGGGAGGAAGTGGACAGAATGCGCGCGAGCACGGTGCGGATGACGTAGAACGCGTCGTCGAGGATCGAGGAGGTGTAGGGGCGGGCGGTGGTGTCGGGCTGGTCGATGCGGAACGCCTTTTCGAGCGAGTTGCGGAGATACCATGTTTCCATGGGGATGTAAGTGGTTTGCATGGTTTCGAGCACTTCTTGGCCCAGCTTGGAGGTGGCGGCGTGGTCGATGGGCTCGGTGGGCAGTGCTGCTGCGTCGTCCAGTGCGTTGGTGTTGTCGTTGAGCGAGCTAGAGGCAATGGAGCTGCGGCGGTCGACAGAGGTGCGCCGGAAATCCTTGAGCGGCTCGTCGGCCTGTGCTGCACGTTCGTCTTCGAGCGTACCCTTGCCATCGCCCTCATGCTCCGACGCTAAGCGACTCTGCAAGAAGCGTCGATACAGCCCCCACCTGGACGACATGGCAGCGAGCTCTGTCAAAATGCGATCCACCTCGCGCCCATCCGGGCCCGCAGGCTCATCGAACGAGCTGTTGGCCGTCGAGCCCGCTGCGGGACTCGCGCTTCTTGCGGGAACACCGAACGACGCCTTGAACGTCGACTGCTGCGTCTTGCTCGCCACTACAGCTCCCGTGAACCGATAGGCTTGCACTTCATCCAACTTCCTGCGCACGTTGCGATCTTCGCGCCACGAGTCCATGATGCGATGACCTAACCGATCGCACTCCTCCTGCAGGCCTGGCATGACGCCATGCCCGAAATTGCCCACGCCGTAGTGCCGATCCACCACGGGCTGGTGCATGTCGATGAGCATGGCCAGGTGCTCGAACAGCGACGTGAGCAGCAGCGCAAAATGCGTCGGGTGCTGCGCCTTGCCCGATCCAAGCGCCTCCGAGATGCTCCGGCCCTTTTCGCGCACCATGGACCGAGCGAAGCTGCTGTATACCTCCAGCCCCTCTTTCTTCCACCCGACCTGCGGGAACAGCTTGAAGAAGCGCGACGCCTCCTTTTCGTCCTTGTTCTGGGTGGATTTGATGAATGCGTCCGTGAATGCCGCGAGCATGGTCTTGCGCAGCTCGAGCAGTGTTGTTTCAGGAGGCTCGGGGAGGTCGGTGGTGGGGACGACGGCTGCTGCAAATTGGCTGGAGCGGATGACGGGATCGATAGCGAGGGCTCGGCGGCAGTGCATGGTTGCCATGTCCCAGTCGCGGTGTTCGACGGCAGAGGCGAGCAGCGAGAGCGACGACTTGAGCTCTGCCACACGTACAGCCCATTCGGTGGCGAGTGCGATGCGTTTGCGCTCTTCATCGAGGAGACGAACACGTTCAGAGATGCGCTTGGCTACCGAGGCGGAGCTCTGTAGTCGTCGATCGAGGACATCAGCTTCTTGCTGGATCAGCTGGACTTGCGGGGCCAGGCCAGAGATGGATCGTCTTGCGTCTGCGACGACGGGTTCGGATTCTTCGAAGAGCGAGACCAGTTCATAGTCGAGGGATGCAGAGTAGGTGGAGAGATCGGAGAGCGCTTGGACCACAGCAGATCGGCTGGTAAGTTTGGTGATGTCGGCGAGCTTGGGTGGAGCGGGGCCGCTAGTTTCGTTAATTTGGCTGGGCGACTGAGCCATTTTGGTGCTGGCTGGCTCCAAGGGACCAGATATCGTCATGCTGTTTGCGATAATGCCATCTGAGCTAAGCGCAGAGGCAGGCCTTGAAAGTGTTGGTTGATGAGGAGAAGAGGATAGAAGTGTCGTGTTGTCGTGTTGGTCCAGTTGAAGGGTAACTAACTGTTGATTGATTGATAGTTAAAAAAGACTAGGTACGTGTCTGAATTTTCTGAATTTTCTGAATTTTCTGAATTTTCTCCTTCTCCTTCCAGGGTCCAACCGTCTCCCCCAGAGACGGTTTTCAACTGGTCCGAGCTCTCTTTCTTTCTTTCTTTCTTGCTTGGACTGCGCTGTGCTGCCCCAAATTTTGTGCGTGTTTGCTGCAGCGATTTTTGGGAATTTCAACGAGAAGAAATCTGTTCAAGAAGCATTTTCATCGTCGGCGCTTTGTTCCACCATCATCACCATCCACTCGATTCCATCTGCTGTGGACAGCACAGCAATATCCGCAAAGATGGCGCAGATCTCCACTACCTCCGAGCACACCATCCAAACTCTCGAACGCATCGGTGCGCACTCGCACGTCAAAGGTCTCGGTCTCGATGACCAACTCGAACCCCGCCCTTCCTCGCAGGGCATGGTAGGCCAGCGTGCTGCCAGGAAAGCTGCCGGTCTCATCGTCAAAATGGTGCAAGATGGTCGGATCGCTGGTCGCGCCATCCTCATGGCAGGTCCTCCCAGCACAGGCAAGACGGCCATCGCGATGGGGATGGCGCAGACGCTCGGCTCCGATGTTCCCTTCACCATGCTCTCTGCCTCAGAAGTATTCTCGCTTGAGATGAGCAAGACAGAAGCGCTCATGCAGGCATTCCGACGCTCCATTGGCGTACGCATCCGCGAAGAGGCCGAGGTGGTCGAAGGTGAGGTGGTTGAGATCCAGATCGACCGATCGCTGACTGGCGCCACCAAGACGGGCAAGCTGACGATCAAGACCACCGACATGGAGACCATCTACGAGCTCGGAAACAAGATGATCGATTCGCTGCAAAAGGAAAAGATCACCGCGGGCGATGTCATTGCCATTGACAAGGCGAGCGGCCGCATCACCAAGCTTGGACGCAGTTTCACACGTGCGCGCGACTACGACGCCATGGGCAGCGATGCCAAGTTTGTCCAGTGTCCCGAGGGCGAGCTGCAACGCAGGAAGGACGTGGTGCACACCGTGTCGCTGCACGAGATCGACGTGATCAACTCGCGCACGCAAGGGTTCTTGGCACTCTTCTCGGGTGACACGGGCGAGATCAAGCCGGAACTGCGCGACCAGATCAACACCAAGGTGGGCGAGTGGAGGGAAGAGGGCAAAGCCGAGATCGTTCCCGGTGTGCTGTTCATCGACGAAGTGCACATGCTCGACATTGAGTGCTTTTCGTTCCTCAACCGTGCGCTCGAATCGGAATTGGCGCCGCTCGTCATCATGGCGTCCAACCGCGGCATCTGCCGCATCCGAGGCACACGCTTCCGCTCGCCGCACGGCATCCCCATCGACTTGTTGGACCGCGTGCTCATCATCAGCACCAAGCCATACGAACTCGACGATCTCAAGCAGATCCTGACCATTCGCGCCGCCGAGGAGGAGGTGTCGCTCAAACCAGAGGCGCTCGAGGTGTTGACGCGCATGGCGTCCGAAACGTCGCTGCGCTATGCGATCAACCTGATCACCACGGCCAACTTGGCGGCCAAGCGCAGAAAGGCGGATGCGGTCGAGGTCGCCGACGTGCGCAGGGTGTACAACCTGTTCGTTGACGAGAAGCGCAGCGTGCAGTACCTCAAGGAACACGCCGAGCAGTTTATGAGCGAGTCGGACGAGTACGGCGACATTGACGGGCTTGGCTCGGGTGCTCCCATCATTGGACGCCAAGTTGGCGGTGCTCAGGCTTAGCAGCTGTTTCACTGTTCCCTCTCTGTTTGCCAAAATAGCGTGCGCTTTCCCAGGCTCTCACGCCGTGTATTTTTACCTTTCTCTCACAAAGATAAGCTTTCGTTAGGCTAGAAGCTGCAGTTCCTGTGTGAGATGGTCCTCGTAAAGGCAAAGTGTGATTGAGACTGCTGAGCTTAGTTGCAGAGTGCTCTACCAAAGCAGGATTGGAGCGTCTAGAGCCAAAAATCGAGCGAGAAGGTGATCGAAGCTTCTTAAAAGTCGAAGCGCGAATCAGCGACGTCGCTTTTCGAAACGCTTTAACATAGGAAAAAGGGCGCAAAAAATTTAGACTCGAAAACGAGCGAAAGGCGGCGGCCTCTTATCGCAGCTGCGCTTTTTGCAACGACGGACCTCCTTCGTCTTTACCATCACCAACACGATTCGCAGTCACAGCCTCAACCATCGCGAAGGCTGTCATCACATTAGTTTCATCTCAGTCCCGCAAACAGCAGCAGGAGGTGATTCAGCGCTAAGACGCGAGCAAAGATGCGCGGTCGCTCGATCCACGCTCGAGCTCTGCTCAGGCAAGTGGCGCCACAAAAGAGCGTGGTCGCTCCGATAGCTGGTCCTTCCGCCGCTACATCCGCAAGAGGGTTCATCTCGAGCTGCGGTCCTCGATCGACGCGCTCAGCAGCTCGCCGTGTCTCTTCATCGGTGCTCTCGTCATCGTCGTCGTCGTCCAAGTCGAAATCGTCGAACAACTCTGCTGCTTCCAACGGCGGCAACTCGTCTTCCTCAGGTAACAGCAACTCGGCCGCATCATCATCGTCTTCGTCTGCTCCCAATGCCACTGCCACTTCGCAGCAGCACTTGAAGTCGACCTCGGCGTCTCCGCTGGTGAAGGTCAGGGCCAACTCGTCGCATCTCGCCAAAGCAGGCACCGCACCCGCCAACCCACCTCCTTCGTCGCTTGCCAATATTGCATGGGAGAGCTTCTTCTCGAACGGACGCCCCTTGCTGCAGCACGAGATGCTGCCACCACGACCAAAGCGCGCTGGTGGCTTTGGTTCGTCTTCGATGCCTTCCGGTGGCTCGCTGACGGCTATCTTCACGTCGGATGGCTCGTTGGCGACATTTGGCAACTTTGCAAGCGAATCGCAGCAGCAGTGGAGGCGAAGGATGCGTACCATCGCGCCCGAGCGCTTCAACGAGCTCATCGACGGGCTCGCTGGAATCGAAGCTGAGACTGAAGTGGCTGCCGAGGATGGAGCAACGCGATGGCTAGTTTCGAGCTTCCACCCGGAATCGGATCGCGTCGCGGTCGAATCGGCCAAGCTGGAGGAAGAGGAGAGGATCAGGGAAGAGGAGGAAGAGGCCGTCCAGAACGCCATGGACCGCGGCGAGGATCCCGAGACGGCACGCAAGCTGGGTGCGGAAGCGGACCTGATCATCCTGGGCGAGCCGCACGGTCCGTCGGCGGAATGGTCGCGCGGAGTGGCCACGTACCTTGCCGAGAAGGGTCGTGCGTACGAGGCTCCCCCTGCTCCCACCACCGGCCAAGCAGCTGCTGACCTGGACGCAGCCGACCTTGAAGCGCCTCACGTGGCCAACAGCGTGTTCTACACGGACGACGACCCGAACCTGATGCTCTCGCACGCCCTGGTGCAGTCCACGCTGCCGCTCGCGCTCAAGTGGGACAAGCTGGTAGCGCAGATGGACGCTGTGGCGCTGAATGATCCGTCGCGCGCCGAGGCGGTGGTGGATACGTCCAAGCTGGACGCTCAGCTGGAAGGCACGGCTTTCAAGGGTCATGTGAAAGTGAGCCCGCTGCTCGAGGCGCACAACATCATGATGGACAGCGTGCGCAGGAAGAGGAGGAAGAAGATCCGCAAGCACAAGTACAAGAAGTTGCGCAAGGCGCAGCGTGCGGAACGTCAGAGGATGAAGAAGTGAGGCCTTCTTCACTCTCCAATGTCACTTTTGAATTGTAATAGAGAAACCCAATGTTCCCCTTTTTTTTTTTTTTTTTTTTTTTTTTTTTTACCCGGGGGGGGGGTGATGGTGAAGGAAAAAAGATGGGTTGTTGGAAGAGGTGCTAAGATGGGAATGTCGATGGGGGAGAAAATAGGA
>JALCCG010000011.1:0-60504 GCA_023212695.1 Sporisorium sorghi | reverse complement strand
CTTCCGATCTCCTTCTTCACTCTCCAATGTAACTTTTTAATTGTAATAGAGAAACCCATTTTTCCCTTTTTTTTTTTTTTTTTTTTTTTTTTTTTCACCCGGAGTGGTGGTGATGATGAAGGAAGAACGATGAGTTGTTGGAAGAGATGCTACGATGAGAATGTCGATGGTGGAGATGGCCGCTGCGGGCGAGTGGTGTGTTAGGGCATGGTGCACGGTGTGACAAATGAATGCTCTCTAGGCCAGAGAGGCTGACTAGGGCCCGGAGATTGAGATCCGACCCGCCTTTTCGAAAATTTCGTTGGCGCACCGCAAGACCCTCCTTCTCATCCTCAATGCTAGCTTGCTTTGGCTTTCATCGGCATGTGTAGCAGACACTGATGCGATGGTAGAAGAGCGTGCGGGCAATACTGTGATGGAGAGAGGGGGGTGTTGTGTGGCCTTGAAAGTGGGCGTCCGAATGGGGCTGCAGCCAGCGAGATTTACCTTTTGCCCCTGCATCGCAAGGCCGATCATTTAGACTGACGCAGCAGCTGCAGCGTTGATACTTGCACTGAGGCTCAACTGCGTCACGTTTCGCCGGTTCCTTTACCGAGGAGCCTCTTTTCGAAGCACAGCCTGCACACAGCCTTTGCAACCTTCGCATCGCATCGCTTTTCTGTTTCCTTGCCGAACAGTGATAGAGGGGGGGGGGGGCTATGCTCTTGTGTGGCGAATGACACTCTCCTTAGAAGAGATTCAAGCGATGGCAGACAGTTGTTGTAGGCATGACAAAGAGCGTCAGCCAGTGGGTCAAACGTAGGCGAGGCTGCGAGGCAGATCTCAACAGAAGAAAAAGAAAAAAAAAAAAGCCTCGAAAATTAGCGGTTGCGGTTGGCAAGCTGAGCTGCATTTCGCGTCCGAGCCTTGCTTTTGCGCCTGCGTGTGTGTGTGTGCTCTTGCAGCAGCAGCATTCCAGAGTCGCATCTCAGGCTCGGTCTGCTTGCTCTTTTTGGTCGCTCTCTCTGTTTCGCCGAACGTGGGCTCTCTAGACAGCGCTGTCTCGGATGCCATTTTGGGCCTGTTTTCAATTCCACCTTTGATCTCATCATGATCAGCATCATCACCGTCGTTCATTCTTCTCCTCCACACTCACCTCTTCTCTTCCATCCGCCATCCTACTCATCAGCGACCGACTCGTTCTCTTCATCCGGTCTCTGCTTTCCTCCTCCGACCCGGTCCAGCTTTGTTCTTGTTCAAGCAATCCTGTTCTTCGTTCCTATCCATCCGGTTTGAATTCAGGATCCTCGTTCCCTCCTCTTCAACCGTCCGTCCTTGACCACCGAACCGAGCCAAATAGCAAACACCAGCAAAGATGGCGCGTGATCGTCTTGCGGCCATGAGGGTAAGTTTCCTGCAGCGCTCGCCTGTCTAGACACCGGATGGCAAAGACAAGTGTCCAATGCGGTGGGCCCACCAAACATCCGTTCGTTGATCCACTGACGAATTCCCCCACCCCCTATTTCTGCTCGCTTTACAGGCCCAACAAGCCGGCGGATACGGAGGCTACGGTGGAGGCAACAATGGCTACGGCGACCACTCGTATCCGACACAGCAGCAGGGCGGTGCGCAGGGCGGCTACGCTCCACCACAACCGCAGCAGCAGGCAGGATACGGCTATGAGCAGGGTGGGTACGGTGCTCAACCCCAGGCTGGATACGGCGCGCAGGGCGGATACGCTGCTCCTCCTCCTGCTCAACCCACAGGATATGGACAGATGCCGCAAGCTCAGCCAACAGGAGGCTATGCCGCTGCTGGTGCTACGCCCAACTCTTACGAGATGCACAGCGTGACCACCGAAAAGCCCGCTGGCGACATGAACTCGTTTTTCACCGACATCTCCGAGATCCAGGACACCATCCGTCTCATCGACGAGAACGTCAACAAGATCTCGGACCTCCACTCGCGCTCGCTCAACAACATGGACGAGGCTTCGGCGCAGTACGCCGAGCAGCAGCTCGCCAGCGTCCAGCAAGAGACGTCTTCGCTCACCAACGGCGTCAAGAACCGCATCAAGCTGCTCGAGTCGCAGACCAAGCGCGTGCCCGCCGGTGGCGACAAGAACGTGCGCAACACCCAGATCGGCGCGGTCAAGAACCGCTTCAAGGAGACCATCCAGCGCTACCAGCAGGTGGAGCAGAGCTACCGTCAAAAGTACCGCGCGCGGGCCGAGCGCCAGTTCCGCATCGTCAAACCCGACGCTACGCAGCAGGAGATCAAGGCGGCGCTTGACGACGATCAAAACGGCCAGATCTTTTCGCAGGCGCTGCTCAACTCGAATCGACATGGCGAGGCGAAAGGCGCACTGCGCGAGGTGCAGGAGCGACACGAGGATATCAAACGCATTGAGCGTACCATCACGGAGCTGGCACAGCTGTTTAATGAGATGTCGATCCTCGTCGACGAGCAGGACGACGCGCTCAACGTCATCCAGGAACAAGGCGCACAGGTCGAGACCGACATGAACCAGGGCCTGCAGCACACGAACAAGGCGGTCGACTCGGCGCGCAAGGCGAGGAAGAAGAGGTGGATCTGCTTCTGGATCCTGGTCATCATTGTGATTGTCATCGCGGCCATTGTGGTGGCAGTGATCTGCACAAGGCCGGGCAACTGCGGGCAGAGCAATGGCAACACTAGGAGGTCGTTGGTGCGGCGGGCGGTGATGTACGGCCATGGATTGGTGATTGAGAAGAAGGATGCGAGGGCGTTTTTGCTTCCTGATTTGGGGGTGTGAGGGGAAAGTTCCAAGGTCTGGTTTATACACACACACACACACACACACTCGTTTTGTTTTGGCCTCTTTTGATGGTGGGCGTGTGCACGTTTGGCGTGCGCCCAGGTTGTGGTTCTTGTCAATACTATGTTCTTTCCTTTGAGACCGATGCTGTCGAGAGAGGGGTGTGACGGAACGGGTGTGAGAGTTCGGGTTGCGGAGTGTGTGTGTGTGGAGAGTGGAAAAGTTCGGAAGCGTGCACGGACGGTGTTGTTGTTCTTACCTCTTGTCCACACTCGACGCACGACGCTCTCGGTGCACACAGGAAGACGTTCCGCTTTGTGCTGCCCCAAGCCGGCTTCGGTGGTGAGGACACCATGGCGCCGATAGCAACGAACAAGAACGCGCGGGTGGACACGCTCACCGCGACCCAGATCGCGGCGTTGCTCAAAACGTATCCCTCGGCGCTGCTTCGCAAGGCGGCCTCGTCGTCGCGCCGCCCCCCGCCGGGGAGCGAGCCCCTCGTCGACCTGGACGCGTGGTACCAATCCCTCGCCTACCTCAGCTCCCCATCCGACCTGACACTCAGCACCAGAGCCGCACTCGACCGGGTGATGCGCTGGAAGCTAGCCCGTGAAAAGCACCGTCCCACCCTTTTATCCCTGATCGCATCCAACTCCCTTGTGGTGTGCGAGGACGTCCTCTCCCGCGCCGCTGCCCACCTCCTCTCCCACACCCCGCCGCTGTCACTCGCCTCGGACCCACACGAGCTGCACGCGGCCGTGGAAGGCACGATGAAGATCCTGAGCGAGCTGCGCGGCGTCGGCCCCGCAACCGCTTCCGCCATCGTCGCGGCCTGGTCCCCCGTGGGCGTGTTTCAGTCGGACGAGCTGGCGCTGAATGTGTTGGGTGGCAACGTGAAGGTGGAGTATACGTGGGCGTTTTATAGGCGCTTCTACCTCGCTGCGATCGGGTGTTTGAAGCGGTTGAGTGAGGAACAGGGGAAGGGGGTGCGGAGCGGGAGGGTCATGGAGCGCGTTGCTTGGAGCATGGTCTACACTGACCCCGCAGCGGCAGGTGCGGATGGTGTGGAAGTGGAAAGGGCAAAAGACAAGCAGAAGGACGAGCGGGACCGCCGACAGGAGGAGGAGGGCGAGCGGCAGCAGCAGGCGAAAGCGGAACACCTCACTCGCAAGGCCCAGGCGAAGGTGCCGGAGCTGGTTGCTGGCAAGAAGGCGGCAAAACGCAGCACCGCCACGCGCAAAGTTGAGGTGACGGATGAAGTAGCGGCAGGAACAACGAGGAGGACGTCTAAGCGATTACGCCGCGGGTGACATCCCCTCGGACAGCTCCAGGACGTCAGATGGTTGAACAACTTGCATCGCTGGCATTCTAGTCCACGCTCAACACGAGAATGCGCATACAGCTTAAGGTGACCAAGTACAAGCCTTCATTCAGGACAGTAGCGGTTGGCGGAGGTACAGTCTCGCATCTCAGCAGCCGATTACGTCGAGGACGGTGCACCCAACCACGGCATCTCATGGCACACACGCTTTCAAATCCACCACCACCACCATAGGCGACACACATTCAAAGGACAAGCAAATGACTTTGTTTCTGCGCGCTACAGCAACATACGGAGAGAGAGTTGCGAGAAGAAACTTCACTGATCCGGCCTCCAACCGCTCATCTCGCCATACTCCTGCTCCTCGTTCTCCGGGCCCCTATGCGCGCCCTCCAGGATCTGCTTCTGGGTTAGCTTGCCAAAGCCCTTCTTCTTGCCCTCCGCCGCACCAGCACCATCCGCACCGTTGCCCACTTGTGCACCACCCTGCGCATTGAACAGATCCAAAATCTGCTCGGTCTCCATACTATCCATCCCTGCATTCTGCTGATTGACCACACTGTTCGCCACGTTCAGCTTGAACCGCTGCAGGCCCATGATCTTGGCCTCGAGCGTGTTCTTCGTAATCAACCTGTACACGTTGACCACCTTCTTCTGGCCCAGCCGATGCGCGCGGTCCATGGCCTGCAGATCCTTCATCGGGTTCCAGTCGTGCTCGACGAAGATCACCGTGTCGGCGCCCGTCAGCGTCAGGCCCAACCCACCGACCTGCGTCGTGAGCAGCAGCACGTCGATCGACGGATCCGCATTGAACGTCTGCACGATCGAGTGACGCTTCTCGGCGCTCACCGAGCCGTCGAGTCGCATGTACGAGACGGAAGGCATCAGCGCGGCGAACAGATCGCGCTGGATAATGTCGATCATCTGCTTGAGCTGACAGAAGATCAGAACGCGATGTTGCGAGACGGCGTTTTCCTCCGACCCCACCAGGTCGGAGGCTGCTCCACCAGCACCACTGCCGGAACTTGCCGCTGCACCACTGCCGTGCCCGATGCCGCAGTCCAACAACAGCTGCCGCAGTGCCTGCAGCTTGGGCGAGTGCGCAATGTCGTTCAACGACCCTCCTTGCTTCACCAACTTCTGCTTGATTGCCACATGCTTGGGGTTCTCATCCGACAGCACGAGCGACGGATGGTTGACCAGCTTGCGCATGTACTGCAGCGCCTTGAACACGTGCTGCTTGTCCGCACTCGGCTCCTTGTTCGCCGTAGCTGCTGCACCTGCAAACGCCTCGGCCTCGTCCTCGTTCTGCTCCTTGCTGAAGTCGTCGTAGAGCTGCTTCTGGATCTCGCCGAGATCGCACTCGATGTCCTGGATGATCTTGGGCGGCAGGTCGTCCAGCACGTCTTCCTTCAAGCGGCGCAGCAGGAACGGCAGCACCTGTTTGTGCAGCGCTTCCAGCGCTAAAGCTGCCGCCTCTTGCTCCTTGCTGCTCAGCTTGCCGTCGCGTGAGGCAATGATCGGCTTGCCGAATCGCTCGTGGAAGCTGCGCTCGGTACCCAAGAACCCGGGCATCAAAAAGTCGAATAGCGACCACAGCTCCAGCACGTTGTTCTGAATCGGCGTGCCGGACAGCAGCAAGCGGTGGTTGGCGCGGATCAGCTTGACCGCTTTCGTCGTCTTGGTCTTGGCCGAGCGAATCACATGGCCCTCGTCCAAAATGCAGTAGTTCCACGAGATCTGCGACAGCGCCGCAATGTCGTTGCGTACCACATCGTACGACATGACGACGGCGTCGTAGCGTGGGATCTCGGCCTGGAGACGCGCACGTTCGGCGGGCAGCCCGGAGTAGAGCAGCGGTCGCAAGTTGTTGGCGTACTGCTTGATCTCGTGACACCAGTGGCTCGTTAGCGTCGGCGGGCAAATAATGAGACTCGGCAGCGGCTTTGCGTCGGCTGCCTGCGTGAGCTTGTACCGCTCGGCACGCTCGTGATGCTTTGAGGAGAGAATGCAGATCGACTGGAGCGTCTTGCCCAGACCCATGTCGTCGCACAGGATGCCGTGCAACTGATACTTGGCCAAGAACGCCATCCAGTTGACGCCGTCCTGCTGATACTTTCGCAGCTTGGCGTTGATCTTGACCGGGATGCGGTACGGCTCCACTTTGGATCCGTCGAGCAGCTGCATGAGGAACTTGCGTTCCGTCTCTCGGCGCTGCAGCAGATCGTCCGAAAAGCCAGGAGGATCCGGCAGACCCGCTTCCAGCGGCACCATCTTGACAAGGGACGCAAATGTGTTTGTGGCTACCAGGCGCACCTTTTCGTCGTTGTCGCTCATGCGTCCGAGGACAGGCACGATGAGGAAGATGACGTACGGCAAGATCTTGAGGTCGAGCTGCTGCACCGTGTGGTAGACGAGCTCGACTGCGCCTTGACGATTGGTGATGGAAGCTGCGTCACCGATGAGTGGCACCACTTGCTCGACGACGTGCTTGAGCGCCACTTCGGTGAGACAGCTGGCAACGACGGCGAAACACTTGGCCGCCGCTGAGCGGATGACGGCAAACTCGCTCTGGATCGCAAGCGTCAGCGCTGGGAGCAGCTCGACGACCTTGTCGCACAGGCTGCCTTTGAGATTGGGCAGGTTGACGTCGAGCACTGCGCATGCATCCAGAATGCTCTGGCCGAGATCGTCTTGTTTTGCGATCAACGCGTCGGCGTCCGCTGCGGTCGAGCCAAACGTGCTGAGCAATGAGCTGCTCATGCACTGCCACAGCATGGGCACCGCGTCGAACAGCTTCTCGCCAAACAGCTCGGCGAGCTGTGCAAGCGCAGCAGCCGCACCGCGACGGACAAGCTTGCCTTGCAACACCTCCTCGGACTCGACGGGCTCGTCCTTGGTGCTCGCCCTGCCAGGTCCCTTCGGAACGACCGGAGGCTCGTTCATGCTGAGAATGCCTTCGCGCGCGTCCTTGCTCGCAGCAAAGATGGCGACGCGCGTCGTGTCCTGGCACACAAATGCGCACAGGTTCTTGACAATCTTGTCGCTCGGATTCGACTTGGCCGCGGGCGACACGCAGTACTCGATCAGCTTGGCCACCGAGCGTGCCGAGCGCACCTGGAGGTCGGCGTTCTCTTCGAACTTGACGCTGTTCATGACGCTGCGGATGACCGGGTTGAGCTTCGGGGGGAGTAGCTTGAGCGAGATGACGGCACCTGCGATGGACGCAAACACCTGCGTATCCTGCTTCTCCTTGTTGGCCTGGTAGAAGCCGATGGATGCGATGAGCTTGCGCCGACGGTCTTCGAGCAGCGGCAGAGCTGCCTTCTTCGCCTTGGACCCAGCCTGCGAAAGAAGCGACTCGAATCCATTCTGCGCAACGTCCTTGGCCGTGTCGATGGTGAAGGCGTCGACCAGCATGCCGAGAGGATCGACGGTCGTAGGCAGCGCCGGGATCTTTGCCTTAGCCACCTTGGCATCTCGCTGGAACGAGTTGTACAGACCCTGGCACTCAGCCTGGATGCGCTGCAGCATGACCTTCATTTCGGCGTAGGTAGGCGGCGCGGGCGTCTCGAGCACGCTGATGAGACGGCCAGCGATGCCGGCCACCACGGCGCTGGAATCCTTGAGGTCCACGCCGAGGCTGGCGCATGCTTGAGCCCATTCCTGAATGATGGCGGCTGCCAGGCACTTTTGCAGCGCCGACGTCGACTCGAGGTACTCGCGCAGGACGTCACCGAAAGCGGCCTCGTCGTCCGCACGAGGGAAGCGGGCCATGGCGCATCCCAGCGCTTCAGCAGCGCTCAGACGACCGCGAATGACGGCATCGACGCCTACCAGTGACAGGTCCTGTGTCAAGATGCCCTTGTCAACATTGTGTCGGTTCACATCCGCGTGGCTGCTGGTGCCGAACGAAGCTCTGTAGAAGAGTGAGAAGTCGATGGGCGAGCCAAGGGGCGTCATGATGATTCGGAAAAAGTTGCCGATGTAGGGGCCCAGCAGCTTCTGCACGTTGGCAGGATCGCTAGCAACGTGGGCGAGCGCATGTGCCCAAGCATCGGCGCTGGCGCGGCGGATGGGCAGCTTCTCCTCCACGACGAGGTTCTGGAAGAGAAGGCGCAGGACACGCTCGTCGATCCAGTCTTTTGGCAGAGAGGGGACGGTCAAGAAGACGCGCAGCGCGTTGAGCACCGACAGACGCACGCTGGTGATCGTGTGGCGGAAGAAGGGGAAGAGGCGCGGGATGAGGAGGGAAAGCGCTCGTTGCTCTTGCGCTTCGGCTCGGAGATGGACCACGATGCCTGGATGCTCGACGAGCTTGGCCAAGAGGTCCATGACACCGCCGGTGCTGCTGGCAAGGTCGTCTTTGAGATCACCGAGGCAGTCCCACAGCTGGTCCAGAAGCCTGCCTTCCTCGCCTGGCAGCTTTTGGAGAATGACATCGACGATGGGAACCAGAGCGGAGGCAGCTACAGCACGCACGTCATCGTCGTCGTCCTTAAGCCCAAGAATCGCCACCTCAACCACATCGCGCAGCATTTTGCCCGTATCAAGGACGCCATCTTGATCAGCGAGATTATTATGCTCTTGCTCCTCCTTCTTGACTCCGACGGGCTCGCTCTTGACGACGGCAGAAGACATGAGCAGGTCCTTTTTGACGACCACCTCGTACTTGAGACCAAGCAGACCTGCATGGCGCACCTCCCACACGTAGCCTTTCTTGCCTCGCTTGGCTGCAAATCCAGCGTTGAAGTCGGTGGGAGCGCCTTGTGCGGCGTGGTCTTGGCGGATCATCTGCAAGAGCACGTTGTGAACCGAGAGGATGGACGACTCGGGCATGTGAGGCATGAGACACGCCAGCGTCTGGCTCGCCGTCTCGCGAACGGGCGCGACGACCTGGTCAAAGACGAAATCGCCCAAACGGTCGAGCGCAAAGACGCAGAGAAGCTTGATCGACATGTCGTCGCACCACGCCTTGTGCATCTTGGCATTGTCCTGCTTGGACGCGAGCTGCACCTTGCCACCGCCAGAGCCTTGGGTCTTGAGGAGCTCTCGGAGACCGAGAGCGGCACCGTGGCGCGTCTCCCAGGTAGGGCTGAAGAGGTCGACGCTAAGGGTATCGACGACGAGGCGGAACGGCCATTCGCCGGGTCGCACCTGGAAGGGGTTGGAAGAAGAGGTGTACGCAGCCGGAGCAGCGCCGCCTGCAGCTGGAGACGACGCCGTGGAAGGCGATCCGGGCACGTCGCCGATGGGAGTAGGAGTCGAGACACTGCCCGTCACAGCAGGCATCGAGCCTGGACCACCTGCGGGGTGTTTGGGAGCAGGCGGAGGACTGGCAGAAAGGTAGTCACCTGCAGCTTCTGAATTGACAGGAGTCGCTGGCGTCTGACCAAATCCACCGGAGGGAGTCTTGACACGAAGACCGGCAGCTGCATTGGGCGAGGCTACATCCGAAGTATCAATCACCCTGGTCTTGGCTTCTGAAGCACCGGTTTTGCCTTCCAACTTGCGTTTTCGCTTGAGAGCGTTGCGCTCTCTGGCGCTGAGCTTGCTCATGTCGATGTCGTCTGCTGGTGTCTCGGTTCCGGACACGGCGGCGGCTGGAGATGGTGAAGGTGCCGTCGCAGCTGTGGGGGTCATTGGCGATGGAGAGGGAGGAGCAGCGGCGCTGTTGTTGGCGAAGCGCGGTGGTGGGAGCGAAGATGCGGTGGGCGAGCCAACTGCAGCAAAGCGAGGAGGTGGCAGCTTGGATTTGGATGCACCTCCCGCTGCTGTCCTCCAGTCGACACTGCCCTGAGACGAACGTGGAATGGACGAGGTGGTTGTCGATTCGCCTGTCTTGAGTTCGGCCTCTACATCCATGCCAATGTCCATCTCATCGAGACCAAAGCCAAGACCGAGTTTGCTGACGACATCCTTTTTCGCCTGAGCGAGACGATCGGAGCCAGCCGCGAGCGAGGCCTGCTCGAATTCCTTGCCAGCCGACGAAAGGAGCTTGGTGCCGGTCGAGAGGACGGTGGGCAGCGAGAAGGCATCAAAGGTGAGAAGCGACTCGGTCGCAAGAAGCTCAGAGAGGTCTGGCTTTTCGTCTTTGGTGTCTTCGTCTTCGTCGTGGAGCGCCGACTTGGAACTCTCGCCTGGCTTTGAGGGCTGGATGTCGGGATCCCAGATGCCAGCGGCGTGGCAGATGCTCTCGATGGCAAGAGCAGCGGCTACACGCGTGTCCCAACTCTTGGAGCGTAGGAAGGGTACCACCCTAGCGAGATACGACGTGATCTCATCCCAGTCTCCGTCGGTGCCTCGGTAAACGCCGACCTGATCGTCGACGGAAGGGCCAGTGAAGTTGTGCTGCTTGTTGATCTGAGCGCAAGTGCCGAGTTTGCCGCTTTGCTTTGTCGAGGTGGCTGCAGAAGGAGACGCATCTTCCGACTTGACGAGACCGTCTGCTTCAGGATCAATGGCCGGAGTAGATGTGCCTGAACCGAGAGTCGAGGATTCGGCCTTGGACGGTCTTGAATGAGCGGCAGCTTGCTGTGCTGTACTCTGACCTCGAATGCGCACGGCTGCGATCTGACCGAGCTGTTTGGCGGCGGTGGCACGGGTGGCAGGCGTCGATCCGGTGTCGAGCAGTGACACGAGTCGGTCGAGCCTCGTAGCAGCCATTGTGACGTGCCTGCACGTGCCTGAACCCGCACGCGTCGCGAGTTCGCTGGTAAAATCGACGGACGACGACGTTCTCGTTCACGCGTCAAGCACAAGCTTGCGTGACTGGCTGAGCCCGCCGTGGCGATGTTTCGATCGCGTGACTAGATGGAGGATACCGTCGAGATGGTTGATCGCCCTCGAGAAGGTGTGGAGCGGCGAAATCCGATTAGGGTGGATGGTGCGCTCTGCTGTGTGCGTGTGCGTGCGTATTTTTTGGCAAGAGCGGAATATTTTGGCCTGGAAGGCCGCTTTTTCGCCAAGAGGTACGGCGACTATATATCTTTTAGGGATCTGCGGTTTTCTTCTTGACAGCTCTCTCGTCACAACGCGTTTGGGCACAGGGCCGATGCGGCAGAGAGAGGAAAAAGAGGGACAAATGAAAATACAAGAAGAAGAAAAAAAAAGAAAAAAAGAAAACGGTCGGATTGCATGAAACGCAGGTGGAGTCAAGTTGGGTTGCAGCTCTTGGTACGCTTGACGAGAGCCTCCTGGCTGGCTGAGTCGAGACGCGGAGCAGCGATTCCTGTGGATTTCCTGTCCTTTCAATTTCCGCTTGTTGCCTCGCCTCAGCAAACGCGAGCCCATTTTGTGTGCATTTTGGATCGGGAGAGTGGGCTCAAATCGGTGACGCGCTCGCACCCGATTTGCTCTTCATCTGACAGTTGAAAAAAGTTGGCAATTCGAGAAGAAGTCGACAGGCTCTCTCTCTCCTCATCTGCATCTTCCGGCTCATCATCGTCAACTCGATTCGCCATCATCGCTCAGCACCAGTCGGGAGCATCACCTTCGATACCTTCACAATGTCGGCAGCATCTCTCACTCGCTCGCTCGCTCGACTCAGCCTAGCCTCGGGCTCACAAGCCACCCGCATGGCCGTGCGACAACCCGCTAGGCTCGTCCTCCCGGTCGCATCTTGGTCGATGCGTCTCTCAGCACGCACATATGCCACACCCTCTTCTGCACCTATCCGACTTGGAAACCTCCAGCCTGGTCAGCCCACCAAGACTGTAAGTCCGACTTTCCAGGCAGCCAGTTTCAACTTACAGTGACACTGTTCGTTTGCTGACCCTCACCTCTTGATACTGCATGTGTTTCGCTTTCCTTGCTATGCCATAGCGCAAACGTCTAGGTCGTGGTCCCTCTTCGGGCCGTGGTGGAACGAGTACTCGGGGTCACAAGGGTCAGAAGGCGAGAGCCGGTAACGGCAAGCCTGTCCCCGGTTTCGAAGGCGGTCAAACTCCTCTGACTCGTCGTTATCCCAAGCGCGGCTTCAACAATGTGTAGGTGTTTGCTCACCTCAACCTCTTCCTTATGTGAAAGTGTCATCGAGTACTGACACGATCCACGATTCTTTCTTTGTATCTCTTCAGCCACGGCCAAACCTACGTCCCCGTCAACCTGGACCGCATCCAGCACTGGATCGACCGCGGCCTCCTCGACCCCTCGCGCCCTATCACCGCCAAAGAGCTCTACGAGACGCGCTGCATCCACTCGCTCAAGGACGGCGTCAAGATCCTCGGCGAGGGTGCGCCGCATCTCGAGTCTGCCGTCAACCTCGTCGTCTCCCGAGCCTCGCAGTCCGCCATTGCCGCGATCGAGGCCGCAGGCGGCAGCGTCGAGTGCAGATACTACACGCCGCTCAGCCTGCGCGCGTTGGTCAAGCCGCACAAGTTTGCAGGAAAGATTCTGCCCCGCCCTGCGGATCCGATCAACAAGAAGGATCTGGTCTGGTACTCGTCGCCCCGCAACAGGGGCTATTTGGCCAAGCGCGCTGCGCTGACCAAGGCCATGGCTGCCGAGCAGACGGCTGAAGGGGAGTCGGCTGCAGCGTCGGAGGTCTCGGCTTAGGATGTCGTCTCTTGTGACTGCTGCTCATCATGTACTTTTATGCTTCCTCATCTCAACGGGTTTCGCTTGCTTCCACATCTGTGAACTGCGAAAACAAAGCTCTTGAAACACTGTTTGCCATTGAATCCCTTCGAAAAAGCTGCATGACAGCAACTGGTCTACAATACATCTTACGAAGCCTCTAGGTCATAGGCAGACCGCGCAAGAAGGCAAGAGTGCCGAGACAGTGATCCAACAATCCATTGAGCCGATTGCTCTCGGCCACTTGGGCGCGAATCAGCTTGCGAATCACGCCCTTCAACCTCCTGACCTCTTCCTCATCGGCAGAATCAAAGTCGTCCTCGTCCCCCAACTCCTCATCATCGTCTTGCTCCTTGCCGCCCTCCGGGTTGAACGTCTGCAAGATCAAGTCGGTATGCAGCTTGAGCAACGTAGCTAGCAGCGCCTGCACAGCCTCATAGTCGCGGTGCTGCTTGAGCCTCTTGAGCAGCATCGTCAAAAACGCCACCAGGTCGTCTGTCGAGGAAAGAGATCGAATCTCGAGATCGAGCTGCGGCGTCGACAGCGTCTCGAGGTACAGGAAGAAACCGGAAACGTCCTCTTTCTCGACCGCGGCTTCCAGACGCTCCTGGAACTCGGTCTTGAAGCTGATGCCACCGGAGGAAAAGATGTTGGACCTCTCGCCTTTGGCAGCTTCAGCCTCGCCGTCCTCAGTAGCAACGGGCGCTGTGGGGTCGAATTTGAAGTCGACGCCTGAGACGGTCTGAGGCAGGAAAAACGGCGCACGCTTCGCCTCTGGTTTCTGAGGCGCCGCCTTGGGCTTGTTGCGCAGCTTGATCGTGTCGAGGTTGATCAGCGTCATCCAGCGCGCGCGCGGCATGGTCGAGAGCGTCACCAATCCACCCTCTTCGCGCGAAGAGTCAACCAGCTGCGGGGGCGAAGTGTACACCCGCTGCAGCTCCGGCTCGCCCACCTGCAGCATCGACTCGGAAAACTCGGCCAGCGCCGCATCCTCAATGTCGCCCTGCACCGTCGGCAGAGCCACCGCCTCTGCATCCTCCTCTTGTTCGACCACTTCGGCCATCTCGTCGAGACCCTGCAATGCAACGGGTGAGAACTGCGTCTTGTTGGCCCACAGGTAGATGCCGACGCTGTCGACGTGAGCGGTGGCCAAAAAGTCGCCCGTGGGTGAGAAGCTGACCGAGGTGGCGATGCTGGCCACCTTGAAGGCATCGACGAGACGCGCCGAGGGGATGTCAAACGTGCGGATGACGGCGTCCATCGAGGTGGAAACGATCCAACGGGCATCGTTGCTGAAGCAGGCGTCAAGGATGCGACCACGGAAGCCGACAAACTCTCGCACCACTCGGCGCGTCTCGACATCGACTAGCCTCAGCACCAGATCGTCGGAGACAACAAGAAGCAAATTCGAGTCTCGATGGAGCTGGATCGACGAGATGCCCGCGTTGGAGATCGTCATTCGGTGCAGCAGCTCTGCGGAGGTAAAGTCGTACCACGAAAGCTTTCCGTCCATGGTGCTGATGACAACGAAGCGATTGAGCGCATCCGTAGCCACTCCCGTGACGGCAGAACCCTTGACGCGGGTGTTGAGCATCGCCTGCGCCTTCTTCGAGCCAGCTGGGAACTCCTTGGCTTTGGCGGGTCCCAAGGGGTCGAGGGGTCGAGTGTCGAACGTCCTCCTGTGCGCGTAGGATTGCATGTTGTACACCTCAACGAGACCCTCCGAATTGCCGATCAAGCCGAAATTGCCGCAGGCGCTGACGCAGGCCGTCCTTGCCTCAGCGATGATCTTCCGGTCCGCCGATGCAGCCAGTGGCTTCTTGCCCATCCTCTTGTCTCTGACCGTCCAGGTGTTGGCGAACTGGCGGCCTTGGTGAGTAGTGAGCACATCGTCCCAGTCACGGCTGCGTGTCAAGCTGAAGGAGAGCGAGCTGGCGGCGGGAAGCTTGAGCGACGAGGCGGCGACCGAGAGCTGGTTGCTCTTCTTCTGCAGCTCACCCTGGCTGAGTTCGTGCGAGCGCGAGTCTCGAACGACAGAGATGCTGCGAATGGAGCGATCGCGTCCAGCCGACAAGATCTCTTTGCCTTCTTCGCCGTAGTAGCGAATGAGATGAGGCGGTTGATGGTGACCCGAACGGCTTTTGAGCAGACGCGGGGGCATCGAGGCAGACTCGAAGAACCACTGCTTGCAGCTGTTGTCACCACCGGACGAGATGAGCAGAGGCTGGCCGGGCACAAACTCGATACTTCCGACAGCACCATCGTGCGCCTCCTGAATGGAGTAGGTCAATCTGGGGCCAGTGTTGGTTTGGATCGAGCTGGAACCAGAGCCAGAAGCGGGCTCGAGATCAAAGATGCTGATATTTCCCGAGTTTGTGGCAATGGCGACCGAGTGCTGCTTGCCATCGGAGCGGAAAGAGACTGATCCGGAGGAGAGACCACCTTGTGCGTGAATCGCAAAGAGGCTCTCGTCGAGGCGAATGTCGTGCAGGAGAACGTGTCCATCGGCGTATCCGACGGCGACGACGTCCACGGCGGGCGACTGAGTGAGGTTGACGATGGCAGCAGACGAGATGCCCGAGTTGAGGCCCGCAGCAGAGTTGCGGAGACGATCTGTGTCATATGCGTGAACAAGCGAGCCTGTTCGGATGTTCCAGAGTGCCAGCTGACCGTCGGTGGAGCCGATGAGAATCTTGTTGAGGTACGTGGCGGGATGAAGCAGCGAGCTCGCCACAAAGTCGGTGGGAAGATCGATGCGTCTGATCAACTCGTTGCTTGCGACCGACCAGATGAAGACGCTGCGCCCGTCGGAGGAAAGTGCAACAATCGTGTCTCCAAAGACGATCAAGGAGGACAGCTGAGTGCCCTGTCCATCCTGCACATCGGCCAGTCCGTTCGACAAGCTCGAGTCCGAGTCCGAGTCCAAGTCCGACTCTGAATCTGAATCGGAGTCGCCCTCTTCTTGATCCGCCTGTCGTCCATTTGGCTTGTCAAACTGAGCCATGAGATGGTCGACCGTGTCGTATACGGCATCGACCTTTCCGCGCTTGAATCGGTACACCTTGGTGCCCGCAGCAGCCAGAACAGCATCTGGGCTGAGCGAGATCACTAGTGAAGAGATCGGAGCCGGAAGAGATGTCGACACGAAGAGGAGCGTCATCCTCTCTGCATCCCACATGGCCCAGCTGTCGCCCAAGCAGGTGATGACATTGACGTCCGGAGTAGTCGCATCCTTGCCACCAAATCGAGTTTGCAGCGCGAAAGGGACGTCATTGCTGATCAGACCAAGTGCACGAAACGGTGCGAAGAGACGGTTCTGCGATACGATCTTGCGGCTTGCCGGAGTGCTGCAAGACGAAGCTTGCGCTGCGTTGGTGTTGCTGGCGGACTGCTCCCGTCTCCTCTTGGAGTTGGGCTCGGCATCGGATGGCGCTGCTGACGTTGATGCCGTCTTGCCATTGACAGGTGTGATCGCCTTTTTTGCCACTTTCGAAGGCATGACTGTGCAACGTGGAGCCAGTCGTCGACTTCTGAGGTGGTTTTGATGATTCTAGCAAAACGAGCGTTGGTGTAGCTTGGGAAGACGACGGATCTTCTCGAGAGGTCAAGCAGTCCGACCTCGTTCTGAGAAGAAATTGGCTGAGCGAAAAATCTCTCCACAGCGAACCCTGTCTTTGCAGAAGAAAAAGTCTCTTCTGCCTCTAAGAATTCGGAACTCGGATCACTTGAACGAAAGAAAGACTGCTGAAGTGCCCGAGCAATTTTTCTCTGGACCTGACCTTTTTTTTTTTTTTTTTTTTTTTTTTTTTTTCCCAAGACGAGCGAGCTGTGGAAAATTTGGCAAAATTTCAAGAGGGTTCGCCAAGGCGCAACTTCTTCCCTCTCCCTCTCTCGCCATCATCCTGACATCACTCAGCCACCACAACATCAAGCTACAAAGCACTCGATTGAACCGCATCAGCACATTGATTGGTCGCATTATCAACACCCGTACCGACTGGTAGCCATGGCGCCTCACAAGAACGACGAGGTCGATGCCGAGGCCGAGCTCGCTTCGCAGCTTGCCGCTGATGTTGCCGCTGCCGAGTCCTCGTCCGCCGCCAAGGCAAAGGCATCTTCGTCTTCATCCACGAGCACACCCGCCGCTGAGCGCCAGTCATTCTCCACACTCGACCTCTCAGAGCCAACACGCAAAGCCATCGATGCCATGGGCTTCAAGACCATGACCGAGGTCCAGGCACGCTGTATCCCGCCCCTCATGGCTGGAAAGGACGTCCTCGGTGCTGCCCAGACTGGTTCAGGAAAGACTCTGTCGTTCCTCATCCCTGCCATCGAGATGCTGCACAGGCTCAAGTTCAAGCCAAGAAACGGCACAGGCGCTATCATCATCTCGCCCACGCGCGAACTCGCACTGCAAATCTTTGGTGTCGCCAAGGAGCTCATGGCGCATCACCACCAGACTTTTGGTATCATCATGGGCGGTGCCAACCGACGTGCAGAGGCAGACAAGCTGCAGAAGGGTGTCAACCTCATCGTCGCTACGCCCGGTCGCTTGCTCGATCACCTCCAGAACACCAAGGGTTTCGTTTTCTCTAATCTCAAGGCGCTCTGTATCGACGAGGCCGACCGTATTCTCGAGATCGGTTTCGAAGACGAGATGCGACAGATCGTCAAGATCTTGCCCAACGACAACCGACAGAGCATGCTCTTCTCGGCGACCCAGACGACCAAGGTGCAGGATCTGGCGCGCATCTCGCTCCGACCCGGCCCGCTCTACATCAACGTGCACGCCGACCTCGCTGCCAGCACCGTTTCGCGCCTCGAGCAGGGATACGTGGTGTGCGACTCGGACCGTCGCTTCCTGCTCCTCTTCACCTTCCTCAAGAAGAACGCCGGCAAGAAGATCATTGTCTTCATGAGCTCGTGCAACTCGGTCAAGTACCACTCGGATCTGCTCAACTTTATCGACGTGCCCGTGCTCGACCTGCACGGCAAGCAAAAGCAGCAGAAGCGCACAAACACCTTTTTCGAATATTGCAACGCACCCTCGGGTACGCTTCTGTGCACCGACGTGGCGGCACGAGGTCTCGACATACCCAGCGTCGACTGGATCATCCAATTCGACCCACCCGACGACCCGCGCGACTACATCCATCGCGTCGGCCGTACTGCGCGTGCGGGCAACAGCGGCAAGTCGCTGCTCTTCTTGCTTCCTACGGAGCTCGGCTTCTTGCGCTTCCTCAAGGTGGCCAAGGTGCCGCTCAACGAGTACACATTCCCTTCGGACAAAGTGGCCAACGTGCAGGGCCAGCTCGAGAAGCTCATCAGCAAGAACTACTACCTGCATCAGTCGGCGCGCGACGGTTATCGATCCTACCTCCAGGCCTACGGGTCGTACTCGCTCAAGCGCATCTTTGACATTCACAAGCTCGACCTTGCTAAAGTGGCGAGAGCGTACGGCTTTGCCGTGCCGCCCAAGGTCAACATCACGATTGGGACGGGACTGAAGGGGTCGGCATCGAGCAGCGGCGGCGGCAGCGGTGGCAAGAGGAAAGAGGTGGATGCGGATGGAGAAGGCGAGGGTGGAGATGACGAGATCAACCCCAAGAGACAGCAGAGCGACAGGAGGGCGTACTACCGCAGGAACCATCAGAACGGCGCCGGCAGCAAGGACCACTTCCGTAAATCGGGTGCGAATGCGACGGGCAACAAGGGTGGTAAGCAGTGGTCTCGTTGAAAAGCTGCCTTGTAACTCTTCCCTCGTCACGTTTGCTTTTGATTCATCGCATGTACTCTGATTTTTCTTTCTCGCGAAGGTTTTGGATAACCATGACAGGCAGGTTTGGGCGAGGTGTTCGACGAATTGAGATTGAGCTAGCGAGAGCTAGAGGCAGCCTTTTTGATGTGCTCGGTAAACGTTTTCGAGATGGCTTCGAAATGCGCTTCGTCGTTCTGGTCGATCATCTCACCTGCTGGCACGTCAAGCGTGTACGTTGGTGCGTAGTTGGGCCAGTACTTGTGGTCTGGGATCGGCGTGTTGTAGGAGATGGTGTCGAGCGATGACAATGCTGCCTCTTCCACGTTGTCCTTTTGATCATTTGGAGTGGAGGCTCCCTGCTCTGTTAGGGGCAGAGGTTGGCCATGCGAGTGTTCACCTGCGCTAGACTTCCTTTTCGAGTGGCCTCGATCCTCGAATCTGCCCACGCACACTGCAGTCAAAAGACTCCATACTCGAGCAGCGTTCTCACTGCAATATCCACCACCTCCCAACAGCAGCGTCGGCTTCTTCCATCCAAGCACCCTCTGTATCGCCCTCACATACGCAGCAGCCGACAAATTCCACACAGCCATCGGATCGCCCGCCAGCCCGTCGACCCCACACTGCACCACGACCATCTCCGGATCCCACGCATCAACCAGCGGCTGCACGGTGCTCTCCAGCACCCTTTCCAAGCTCGTGTCCGAGGTGCCGATACCGAGGGGGATGTTGAGCGTCTTCCTTCCCGGTCCCGCGTCGCTGTTGAGCGATCCGGGAGGGCCGAAGCGGTGTGGGTCCGCCGATGCCGCGTAGCAGGGGAAGAAGCCAGGCGCATAGTGGTGTATGCTCAGTGTGAGCACGTTAGCGCTCGAGTGAAAGGCCTCTTCGACGCCGTCGCCCCAGTGCAGGTCGAGGTCGAGGTACAGCACGCGCTCGGTGCGCTTGATCGTCGTCTTGCGCACCGTCTCGTGTTGCTCTCCATCCTGACTTTCTGAGGGGGAGCGGGGGACGGTGGTGCTGACCGTCACCTTGCGCGGCTTGCGCAGCGACAGGATGGCAAGCACCACATCGTTGCAGTAGCAAAAGCCCGATGCCGAGTCTTTTTTGGCGTGGTGTCGGCCGCCGTCCCACGCGATGGCGATGTCCGCCTGACCCGTGGCGAGCAGTTCGGCGGCGGTGATCGATGCGCCCGCGACGAGCGAGACGTGCTGCTGCAGCCCGTCGAAGGCTGGACAGTCGTCCTGGAGCCCAAACTGATTGGCTGGGCGCGATCGCTTGTACCCACGCTGACGCAACGGCCCAGAGACCGAGGAGGAGGGCCGGAGGTGCAGCTCTTCGGAGCTGCCGGACGCGTGGCAAGATGCGTCGGATGCCTCCGAGTCGCTGTCAGATGATGCGCCGTCAAGCTTGCGACGCTTGTTGGCAGAGTCAGGACTAGAGTGAGTGATTTCGAGGTTGCCTGCGTGCGCTCCCTTTGCCAGCCGTCTAACGAATGCGTCCTGGTGGTAGCTCGTCAGCTGCTGGTGGGACGCAGCGTGCGGCAGGTAGACGAGTGCGCGCCACCGTGCCGCATCTGCAGATGGGTCGGTGGCAGCGTCGGCCCCCACAGCGCGTAGCAGCTTGACTCCAGGAGAAGCAGCGGATGAGGAGGTGCCAACGCCTTTGTCGTGTTCGTCCAGTCCGCCGAGATCGAGCAGATCCAGATGATATGCGAGCGAATGGACCATAGACGAGCGACCCTTGTTGGAGGGCAGCAGATCTGCGTACTTGATGAGCTCGTCTGAGACGATGTAGGCCACACGTGGTGGATCTGTCACCACTGACATGGCGTATACCGTCGAGCGTTGGATAGTGGTGACAGAGCGTGGGCAGAGAGGGATCAACTTCTCAAATGCACGTCACAAAGGGTTGGACCCTGATTTGAGAAGAACTCGTCAACGGGTGACCTTCCCGATCAGTTCGGATCGGGAGGGCTCTCCGTTCGGAAGAGCCGTTTCCGCAGGAAGGCTTGACAAGCGCGAACAAAGATCACATCACATCACACGCTGGAACGTGCAAGACAGTCACAACGGCGTTTCCGGACATGGCGAGGCCTGGTTAGATTGGACGAGGCGCAGAGCCTGGCATTCATGCCTCGCGAGCCAAGAATCGGATGAGATCTCGTCCTACTGCAGAACCGGGGACGAGCCGCATCGCTACTGCGCAAGTGTCCATTGTTGGAAGAAGAGCTCTCCACACTGCCCCAACTCGAGGCCCCGCGCTGTCTTTGAAAAATTTCGCGCCGGATCAGCTCCGAACCTTGTCTCTCTCACTTGGTTGCTCACCATCGAGCTTAGAGTGCTTTTGAAGATACTTTGCGTTTAGGTTTATTCATAAGGACAACTCACCATTGCAGCTCAGTCGGCACTCGCTTGCGCACTGTACAATCCAAACCTAGTGCAGTGCAGTCTTCGCGGGCGAGGAGAAGCAAAGGCGCATCAAGAGCCCCAACGACAGCGAGAAGAAGGCATTCGCTTCTTGTCTCTTCGCTTCGTGCTCGATATGTGAGCTGCCAATGCTGAAGAAGAAAACTCTCCGCGGGGCTGGCTAACTTGGTGCGAGAGCGAAGCCGCAGACGGTGGATAAACTTGCCTTGCCCTGAATCTCTCCAAGCGAGACAGAGACAGGGTCGACGAGAATTGACGGCATTGATGACCTTTTTTTTTTTTTTTTCATTCCGACAATTGACCGACATCCCGCAGGGCTTAGAGACTCTCCCACTGCGCTGAGAAAACCGAGACAGCGCAGCGAGACACGGAGAGAGGGGCAAAAGGGCAGCCGCGGAGGAGAAACAAAAAAGGGACGCGAGGCGGAGAAGAGAGAGAGAGAGAGGAAAGGGAGGAAAGAGGGAAAAGAAGAGACACGCTCCCAACTCGCGCTTTTTCGCTCTCTCTCGCTTTCTCTCGCACCGGCTACTCTCCGCGTCGACGAAGAATGAGGGGGCAGCAGCTAAGCCACTACTTTTTTGGACCGTCTGGGCCGTTCCTCTCTCTCTCTCTCTCTCTTTTCCCTGTCTACAGTAATTTACAGTGCGCTTTGCCCGCTTTTGCGTCCCCACACTCGATTCTTCCATCTTCCTTCCCCTCCTCAACAAGGTCGACAAGGACGAAGACAAAGACGACAACGACAACGACGCGATCGCCTTCATATCCGACGATCCTCAAGCTCAAGCTCGCCATTCTTCGTCTTGCCTCCTCATCTCATTTCGCTTTCGTGGCTTTGTCAATCCACCGACTTGCCCTCATCCTTGCCCGGCTTGGAACCGCTCACCCGCGCAAGCAAGCGCTCTCCCCAACAATCGTCACGCTAGGTGGGCCCACTTCATTTGCCCTTGCCTCAATCCCACCTGCATCATCGCGCTCAAGCCAGCCTCGAGGAGCAACACTCGATCATCCGACACTGCAGCTCGGTCGCGCACTTCCGTCTGCTGCGCAAAAAAAAAAAAAAAATTGTTCGCATCGCCCACAGGTTTAAGCCTCGCTCGGCTGCTGCGCTGCGCTTCTTTGCTTTGCTTTGGCTACTTCGATCCGGCTCACGCTGCGCCTTCTAGCTGCTGCCGACCGGCTCACCTTCGCCCGTCGACCACTCGGCTCTTTGGAAGCTACTTCTTCCGAGCTTCATTACACGACACATCCATCCATCCTTGCGGCACCTCCTCCGTCCTCCCATCCTTCCGTCTTTGCATCTATTGACTCCAGCGTTGCTCTAGCCGCTGCTCAGATCCAGCCACCATGAACACGCCGCCCAAGTTCTCCCATTCGCGGCAAGGCTCGGTCGAGCACAACTTGCCCTTGCCCACTTCGTCTGCAGCACATCTTCAGCATCCGTCTCTGTCTGGGCATCCGGGCAACGGCTCTCACACCCCAGGCCATCATTCGCCTCTCACGTCTTACGGCCACGCTCTCGCCTCGCTTGCCTACCCGTCATCCTCCTATTCACCCTACCGTTCAGGTCAGACGCCTGTTGCTTCCTGGCCGGCTTCCAATCCCTCTGCTCTACACAGCAGCAGCGCAACTCCATCCGCCCCCAAGAGGAGTCTCAGCAGAAGTGCCGAAGAGGAGGATGAGGACGACGAAGAGGACGACGACAACAGTGACGATTCGGACGACGACGATGATGACGATGATGACGAACAAGACAGCGACGCGGCCAACACCAGCAAAGCCAAGCAGACCAGCAACAAACGCAAGCGCGATGCCTCACCCAAGTCGGCCAAGTCCAAGAAAGGTGCGGGCGCAAAGGACAAGGCCGGCGGAGACAAGGCTGCCAACGGCGACGGTGCCAAAGATGGAACCGCAGGAAAGAAGCAGAAGCCAACGCGTGGTGCCCGCGCCTGCACCAACTGTCGACGTCTCAAGATGCGTTGCGTAGGCGCCGAAAAGGGTCCGCCCTGCAACCGATGCCGCAACGGCAACCACGAGTGTATCTTTGAGGAGAGCAATCGCGGCAAGAAGGGAGGCAAGAATCAAAAGGCAGAAGCCATGCAGCAAAGCCTCCGCAAGATGGAGCAGACGCTGGCTACCGTCCTGCGCAGCATCCGCGATCCGGGTCTGGCTGCACAGCACGGAGGCATGGTGACGCGCAGTCCCTCGCCTACCTTCCCTCGTGAGCCTGAACGCTTGCCCAAGGAACACCAGCGCTCGGACCCACGCCTCACTCACTCGCATCCGTACTCTGCCGGCGGCGAACATGCTCCGCGGTCTCCCTGGACGCGTGTTTCGGATCCTTACGCCTCGCACGCGGCCGCTTCGCCAGCCAGGATGAGCAACGATGGCGCCAGTCCAATCAACACCATCAACCCCAATGCTGTCGCGCAGAGGAGCGCTTTGTCCACCGATGGCAGCTTCCCTTCGCCCGCCAACGCCCACGGCACGCGCTTCCTCGAGCCGCTTCCGCATCATCATCGTCAGCAACCGCGACCGGGCGCATCCAGCTCCGAGCCTCCGCGCAGCCGCAACTCGCGCGGCTCGCCACGTCTCCACTCGCTGCCAGACAACACGCTCAACCCGCTCGGTCTGCTCGCTGAAGCCAGCCTGCACAACAACCATCGAGCACGCAAGCTGGCTCGCAACGGCACCAGCAGCAGCGAGAAGGACAGTCAGCGCTCCGGCAGTACGGGCGGTCAGAGTCCTGACAAGACCACCACCAAGTCCGAGGGCGGCGGCGGCGACAATTCGCCCGCCGTTTCAGGTACCACAAGCGATGACATGAAACGCAAGATCCCTCTCGGCGTCGCCTCCCAAAACTACTTCCGCCCCGGGCCCATGACGATTCTGCCTCTGCGCCGCATCATCATCGAACGCGAGATGCCTCCCGAGCTGCTCACGCTGGGCATTGTCACCTCCGAAGAGGTGCTCGACCTTTTCAGCATCTTCTTCCGCAGGTGCACGCAGCACGTTTGCTTGCTCGACGCAGAGTGGCACACGCCCACTTTCATTTGCAGTCGATCGCCCTTCCTCTTCACGTGCGTCTGCACCGTCGCCTCCAAATTCTACGAGCGCAGGCCGGATCTGCATGCCAAGTGTCTTGCTCTCACCCGCAAAGTCGCCTTTGACGTGGTCAACCGCGGCTTCAAGAGCATCGAGATCGTACAAGGCTTCCTGCTCATGGCTCTCTACGCGCAACCCGCCGAGCGCTTTGAAGAGGACAAGACGTGGATGTACAGCGGTCTCGCCCTTCGCATGGCTACCGATCTGAACCTGCACCGCAAGAGCGTGGCTACGTTCAATCACAGTCCTCATCCGGACGATCCTGCCGTGCTCGACCGCGAGCGCGAGATCCTGAATCGCGAGCGCACGTGGTACGTCTGCTTTGGCGTGGACCGCGGCCTGAGCATTCAGATGGGCAAGCCGTACACCGTTCGCGAAGACTGGATCGTGCGCAACTGCCGCAACTGGGGCAGCCGTTTCAGCCGCCCGTGGGACGTGGCTGTCAGCGCGAGCGTCGATCTGTACCGCATCAGCTCGAGGCAGCTCGACTTTCTCTACTCGTCCACCTCGTCCGTATCGGGACTCAACTCGGAGATCGACTACTCGCTCGTGCTCCCCATCTTTAACGAGCAGCTCCAGGAATGGCGCGAGGAGTGGCGATGGCGTGGACTTTTCACGATGCCGGAGGAGGCCGAGGAGTACATCGAGAAGAAGAGGCGCAAGCTCGCCCTCGCCGCCGAGAAGGCCGCGTCCAAGGACAAGGGCAAAGGAAAAGGCGGCGCCGGCAGCGCTGCTGCTTCCAACAGCAAGACGGGTGTCGAGACGGGCACCAAGGACGGAGAATCCACCGAGGCGGCGGAAAGAAGCGCAAAGTACATCTACGACGATGACGACGAGGATGCCGAAAACCTGGACCTCAACACGCGCATCATGATTCACTACGTGCACATGATGCCCGTGCGATTCAGCTTTGCTGTGCTGGTGCTCAACTCTTTCGGCCTGCAGCAAGCGGTGGACCACCCAATCGGCGCGAGCCTCGACCGTGCCCAGTACTTTGCCAAGTGTCTGGAAGCCGCCAAAACCATCGTCACGCAGTGCGTCGGGCCAAGCCGCCGCAACATGCGATATGCGCCGGACGCGCACATCCTCACGCTTGCCTATGCCTGCGTGTTCCTGCTCAAGCTGATCCGACCGGCGTTTGCCGGCTACGCGGAGGAGAATTCGATCATTGCTCTCGTGCAGGATGCCGTCGACATGCTCGAAGAGGCGGCGGTCAACGAGACGCACACGCCGGCGCTGTACGCGTCGTTCCTCAAGGCGCTGCTGCAGGCGCGCAAGGATCACACCACTGCGTCCAAGTCCGCCAACAACAGCCGAGCGGTATCGCGGGCGGTGACGCCGGAAGCGATGGACGCTGATGGCAATGTCGTCGCGGCGGGTGAGGATGGAGCCGTGCACTTGAGTGCTGAAGGTGTGGCGAATGGTGGCGGCAACGACGGTGGACTGCCTGCTCCAACGCTCGATGCACACGGTGCGGAGCTTGGGCCGGGTGTGCACGGCGGCGCCTCGACCGTCACGGGTGCGGACGGGACCAACGTCAACTGGCCCTCGCAGATCTTTGGCGCGTCTTCGGGCATGGACGATTTCTGGGGCTCGCTCCTCCCGCCCGGTTTCACGAATACGTCGATGCACGACCTCTTTGGCGCCACCACGATGGACGCTGCCGGCGCCAACGGCCACTCGCACCTCGCTGCCGAATCGGAAGTGGCCGAACCGGGACAGCACGCGACCAAGTTCGGGATGGGCGGTGGAGGCGCGTTTGATTTCGGGGGAGGTGCGATCGGGAATGGCAATGGAGGGGTGCCGTTGAACTCGGCGGCGGCGTCGGCGGCGCTGGCTAGCTCGATGAGCATGACGCCACTTGCGAACGGGCACATGTCGGGCGCCAATACGCCGCATGGGTTTGGGAGCAGGAGTCGGAGGACGAGCGCGACCCATTTCAACCTGGGTGGATTGGCCGGGGTCAACTTTGATTTCTCGTCGTGATGGCAGAAGCATGTCGAGATGGTGTGCGATTGTAAGAAATCAAGTGCGGCTCTTGACGAGCTTTTGGTGCAAGTTGCAAGTCTACATGCGTGTGGTGTGATCATTGCTGAAACTCAAACGGGTAAAGCTCGGGCTCGCCTTTTCCCTGCCCCTCCTGAGCCTTCACAGCCTCACCCTCGCCAAACGCCGTTCCACACACCGCCAGCGCCTTATACTGCACCCCCATGCCCGTCTCATCCACCAACCTGTTCGCCGCATCCTTGATCCTCTGCTCATCCTCCCCGGACCTCCCCCTCACCAACCGCTCCGTGCGCATCTGCAGCCCCATGCCCACCAGGAAATCCGCCTGGTCAATCGGGCCGAGGTAGCGCGCGTCCGTCGTGTGCAGCGCCGATTTCAGGTGCAGAAAGTCCACGTTCACCGTGAGGTCGACGCTACCAGGGGATTCGAAGACGGGCACGAGCGTGTGGTTGCGGAAGGCGCGGAACGAGTTGCCGAAGGCGCTGTCGCCGCCGTAGTCGATGATGAGGCCGATGCCGCCCTGGGTCGGGTGGGTGAGGCGGGCGTGTTCGCGGGCGTTGTGTGCGGCAAGGCGGTCGGATTCGAGCTGCGCTTCGGCCTGCGCTTCGGCCGATCCCGGTGCAGCGGTCGAACCGGCCGGCTTGGGTACAGTGGATGAAGGTGGCGAGGCCACGCGCCCAGCAACGAGCTCACCCACGCGCCGAGCGACGGCCCACGCCTCCGGACTCACCTCGACGCGCTGCCCCGCCTGCAGGTGCGCAAACCGCGCATTGTTCTGCACCAGCATCTGCGCCCACGGCGTCGGCGTCGGACTCAGCACAAACCCAAGCTCCTCCTTCTCTTCAACCACCTCCTGTCCAGGCCGGAGCACAGTGATGGCAGACTTGGGCTTGATCCCCACCAGCACCTCCCTGAACTTGCCGTCCTGGCCCTTTTCGAAAATGTGCGTCGGCAGCGCATCGAAGAACTCGTGCGCCGTGAGGATTGTGAACTCGTCAGGCAGGACAGGGACCATGTCGACGCCAGGGAACCACTCGACGATCACCCCGTCTGTGGCTTCTTCGTCGGCACCGACGACCCGCTTGCCTGCCACCGCGAGCGCGTCCCTAATCGCAGCAAGCTGGAGCTCCATGAGCCCGTCGCTCGTCTCGACCAGCTGGATTCGCTTCAGCGTCGCCATGAACGGCTTGAACGTTGCGAATGTCCGCAGCATATCGGCGAGCAACGTGCCTTTACCGGGACCGAGCTCGACGATGCGCGTCGCGGACGGTGCGCCGACAGCCTGCCACCGTGCGAGGTAGAAGATGGCGACGAGTTCGCCGAACACCTGCGAGATTTCGGGCGAGGTGATAAAGTCGCCCCGGCTGCCGAGGACTTCGCGGGAGGTGGTGGGCGAGTTGGCGGACGAGTAGTACCCCTGCATCGGGTCGAGCAGGCAGGTGCGCATGTAGGTCGAGACAGGCATCGGGCCAGAGGCGCGGATGCTGTCGAGTAGGATGTCGTTGAGGTTCTTGGTGGGTTTTGCTGGTGCAGGGGCTGAATGTGGAGATGGCGATGAAGGGGTGTTGGGAGTTCTGCGAGTGGTGGAGAATGCGCGTGTGTGGATGCCGCGAGCAAGGGAGAACTGTGTTGGCGCGGCAGTGGTCGGGCCCATCAGGCCTTGTGGTGAAGTGCTTGGATGCGTGTCGCCGTTTCTCGCTTTCGCTGCGATGCTCGTCGTTGTCTTCGATGGTGCAACTGGAGGAACAGCAAAGGAGCGAAGGCCTGTGACGATCTTGTCGCCGCCGTGCAGTTCCGCGTCGACAACCTGCTCGACCGCTTCCGTTGCATAGGCTACACAGTCGTTGAGACTGACGCCCGTGTAGCTGGCCCCAACCAAAGTCAGCCTGCTCGCAAGCGTCTCGTCCCTCTCCAGCGCCTTGTGCAGCTGCGACATGCGCACAGGATGCCCAACGAGGTACCACGGAATGCACTCTTTCTGCAGCGTCGCCTTGATACTGACTTTCGACGCATCTTCCAGCAATGATCGATCAATTCCCAGGTGCTGGGAAACAGCCTTGACAGCGCGTGCCTTCATGTCCGCCTCGCTCGGAAGCGTCTCGAGCTCTGACCAGTGCGAACCGCCCATCATGACAGTCAGCTTGACCGGTCGCGACGCTACGTCAGCCGTATCCTGATTCGGAATCGCATCGCTGTCGAACACCACACCGAGGATGCCGTCCTCATTAGCCGGCGTCGTGCGTGGAATCAGGTAGCCGAACCCTTCGACCGGCACCAACGGCTTGCTTGACGATGCCACGGTTTTTGGTGAGAAGACGAGGTTTACAACACCCACGTTTGCGGATGGGTTGTGCTTGAGATGCGGGAATTCTGCAGTCGGAGGGAGGATGTCTGCGAGTCGAGACGATGGGATGCTGGAGATGATGCGGTCCGCCTCGATGGTCTCTCCCTTTTCCGTCCGCAAAAGCGTCCGGCCAGTAGCGTCAACAACGATCGACTGGACAGCGTCGCCCTTGCTGATACGAACGTTGTCCATCTCGGCCAAGCGCGTCTCCAACGCCTGTGTGAGCTCTTGCACGCCTTCCGGGAAGCTGTAGACGCTGATCGACTTGAAGCTGTCCACCATCTCCTGTCCAAGCTCAGCTTGCACCTCCTTCAGTCGGTCCTCTTTAGCCGCTTTCGCCGCCGCTTCTGATGGCGGCAGGGCTCGATGACGCTTGTTCCTCTTCGTTGGGAGCATGCTGCGTAGCACACTGCCGTGCGTTCGTTCGGCCTCCCACAAGAACGGAAGCACAGCACGCACACTGAGCCTCCTCGTATCTCCCGCATAAATCCCATGAATTACAGCCGAGAGCAGATTCTCCGCCAAACCTTTGCCAAATCGGCGCGAGACAAACGAGTCGACGCTCTCGTCCTCGATCCACTCTCGTTGCTGCAAACGTTGCTTTTCCGCCTGGGACTCGGAGCGCGGGCGCAGGAAGCGTGACGGGACACGAGGCTCGCGCAGCACACCTGGGATGATAGCGCGCAGGAAGGGCAGCTTGAACAGTGCCGACAGGAGCGAAGCGACGCTGCTGGGGAGCTTGACGAGGCGGTCGGGATAGTAGAGGAATCTGTTCTGTGCCGAGGGTGCCGTCTTGGGCACTTTGAGCATCCTCTCGAGCAGGCCGAGCGACTGGACGAGCTGCAGCATCATCAAGCCCGAGTAGCCGGCGGGTCGGATACTGCGCGGGCCCTTTTCGATGAGCGCCGTGACATTGCTACCAGCTTCGCCGCCGCTGGACGGAAGGGTAATACGCTCGGACTGGATCCAGCCGCCAAGCCGATTTTGATGCTCGAGGAGCACGATGTCGCATCGGTCTTTCGGGAGCTGTTGTGCGAGGCGGTAGGCAGAGGTGAGGCCAGAGATACCACCGCCGAGCACGGCGATGCGTTTCTTGTCTGCGAGCGCTTTTGTTGATGAGGAGAGCGGTCTCGATGTGAAGAGAGCCGACCGCGCTGGGTGGTGTAGGCGTGACGCTGATCTTGATAGCAGCATCTTGGCCCGTGTTTTTGGGGGTAGAGTGGTTGCGAGAAGGGAAGCGCTGCATCTGCAGCGTCATGACAAACCACCGGCTTGCAAGCTGGTCCGAGCTGCTTGCTCAGCTTTGCCTGACTTTGACACTTTTTTTTGGCGGTGTGGAGCGGCTTTCTTTTATAACCCTTGTCTGTCAGACTTATGTCAGCATGATGGCACGACGATCTCACAATCAGAATTTTCGAAAATTGCTTCATCCCCTCCGCGAGGTTCCGAGTTGAAATTCTCGCGCGCAGAAGCGCAGAATTCATTTGAATTTTCGCGCAACGTGCTTACAGTTGGGCAGCTGCGATTTGTAATCGACCTCGTTGGCTGGGAAGGCCTTTCCGACCGGCAGCGAGGAAGATGCCACTTGCTAGCAGCTCGTCGTCGTCGTCGTCGATATCACGGCTTTACACCATCATCATCTGATCTCCCCCGCTCATCCCTACATCATATTCGCAAAGATGGTTCTCGTACGTACTGCAACAACAGTCGCAAAGCAGTCGAAGTTGCAAACAACAGAGCGTTGCTGCAGCTCGATCTTTTGGTGATGGTTTACTGACCTGTTCTTCTTCTCACTTGATCGTCTCCTCCATACGCACTTTTCGCCATCTACATCGCACTCGACATCCTCTGCATACCATCTCGCACATCCGCACACGCACCTGCACATTGCACCGCACCGCACCGCACCGCCGACCACTCACACCTTCCACCACCTGAAACATCACAAACACCCGCATCTCTTGACAACTTCCGCCACTGCTGCAACCTTATCTCTTCACTCGCAGGCGCTCTCCGGACTCAGCCTCGCCAAGTACGTGCAGTCGTCGCCCGCGCTGCTGCGCATGCTCAAGCCCGTCGCCAACGCGTACGCCAACGCCACGGGCCACCGCCAGATGGGTCTGCGCTACGACGACCTGCTCATCGAGGAGTCGGAGCGTGTGCAGAAGGCTATTTCGCGTCTGCCGGACAAGGAGGCGTACGACCGCGCCTTCCGCATGCGCCAGGCCGCGCACCTGTCCGTGCTCCACCGCGAACTGCCCAAGGAGCAGTGGCTGCCTGCTAAGGAGGTGAGTTTTTTGTGTCAAGATGGATTTGCGTTTGCGTGGGCACTGCAGAAGGTGCTTCGGGCCGCAAGGGAGTGGAGATGGATGTGTTCGAGATGGCAGCACGAGTCGTCGGGTCGTTGGAGAAGGATGCCCAGCAAAGGAAGGAGATGTCTCACACTCTCATCGACTATTTACTGACTCAACCTTGATCCTTCGTCACGCCATCAACCAAATTCAACAGGACAAGCGATACCTCACCCCCTACGTCCAGCAAGTCGCCAACGAGGAGTCCGAACGTGCCGCATGGGACACTGTCTCGGTCAAGAAGGGTCACTAGATGTGGCATTTCGCCTTCTTGAATGTTGCACGTTCTAAAGCTCAGAAATGTGATCGTAATCTCTCTCTTTACACAGCCATTCGAGGAAGTGAGTGTGTGATTCGAGCTTGCTGTGATGTCAACGTCGTAGTGTTAGTCACGACGTTGAGTTGTGAAGTGGGAGAGGATCGATCTTTATGCGTGTGAGATCGTTGAGCTTTCTGCCGGCGAAGGAGGCTCTGTCGCCTTGTGTCTCCGCAGCACGGCAAGCATCGTCACTTGTCCTTCTCATCTTCAGCCGCTCAGAGGAGCCGACGACACTCTCGCACACCGGCCACACAACTATCATCAGCTGCTATGCTTTTGCATTACACCTTGTTCGACAGCGACCAAAACATCCTCCAGCCGACTAAACAACCTTCTTGGCCGCGGGCGCATCCTTGAAGATGCCAATGATCAACGCCCACCCAAAAACGATCTGCACCACCGCAATGCAGAACAAAAACTGGATCCTCCTCGACCTCTGCGCATGCGTGATCGTCTGGCTGCTCGGCGAGCTCGGATCGGGCAGCACCACGTACCTCAAACTCCTCAACAGGAAAAACGCGTTCGCGGCAAAGCAGTACAGGAACACGCTCCAGTACACCAGCCCTCTCACCTTCAACAGCCCCACCAGCAGCGTGATCAGCGTACCGACGAACTTGTACCCAGAGTACGCCAGCAGGTCCATCATCGTATGGTCGCCCTGGATGTTGAGCAGGTATGTGCCGAGCTTGATCGCCGCGAGCTCGACGACGATGATCGCAAGAGCGCGGGAGGCGCGCAAGCCGAGCACTTCGGGGTGGAAGCGCGACTCGAGCCCGAGGATGACCGACGTCACAATGATGTAGGTCACAAATGCCATGGTGGGGATGTAGAGGTCTGGGGAGTTGACGTCGTCGCGCGGGGGCAGGTAGCCGTCGCTACTCCCCGATGATGCTGTCTTGACCGCGCTGGGCGGGTGTTCGGCGTAGGCGGAGCTGACGCCTGTGCCGACGGCGGCCGAGTGCCGGTGCGCGCGCGACCACGGCTTGTGCCTCCACGGAAACAGGACGATGCGCAGCTTGTGCAGCACGTACGAGTTGCTCACGTTGAAGTAGTGTTTCAGCACAGGCATGGGCAGGATGGCGTTGAAGTTCTTCTGCACGTACTCTCCACCGACCGCAGCCATGTGTTGGCCAAGCTGTACGCCCATTTGCGCCGTTGCGTCGTTCATGATCTGCGGTCCACCGGGAGAAGCGCCGAAGCCGGCCAAGCCGCCCCATCCTTGCTGCTGCCCGCTGCCGGAGAAATAGCCCGGCCCCGGCGGCGCGTACGATCCTGATGCACTACCGTACGGGGCTTGAGAGGGCGGCGACTGGATCGGCGGCGACGCGAAGCGCTGGTACCCGCCCCCCGATGCCGCTTGGAGGTTGGCAGCAGGCCCCCCGCGCCGGTTGGCGGTCGAGACGTGCGGATCGGTCACCGAGGCTTGCGACGGCACCGGGTTGGGCGAGATCGGCGGATCGGGCACTTTGAATGGCGGGTGCGTCGGAATGGGATGCTGCAGCGGAGGCGGCGACCGTGATGGGTAGTCGCCCTGTGGTTGGTACATGTTGTGCCGACGAGAGTAGGTTCGAGAGTAATGACGATCACGCAGGTCGAGTTGATTCCCAGTAAGCGCTATTCGATCGTTGTGCCGGACTTGGTAGACGGGAGTGTCGATGCAGTGTCTCGATGCAAGCTTCTTTCGTGCGTCGTGTGTATGTCGGAAGGCAATGATGAGAGGCAATGGGAGATGATGAGATGGTGTTGACGACAAAGAGGAAAGATGGAAAAAGTGCTGTTGCGTGGCATGCGGAACTTGGCTGGCCTGTGCTGTTCCATGTGTGTCTCGCCAGCTGCACCGTTTCTGCAAGGCTTCGACACAGCTTCATCACACACACACACACACACGTCAGAGGGCGTTTCTCTTGAATTTGGGTCCAAATCTTCTCACTGCAATATGCTGGATTTAACAATTTTGGCGTCGAAAAAAAATAATCTGCTGGACAGCCGCAGTCTTTGCTTCTTGTTGCTTCTCTGCGACCATCAGATGGCCATACAGCAGAGGCAATCGACAGTTGAGCGAGAGAAAGCTGTGCCGTGGTCGCTAAGACAGATCGGAAGCATGAACAAAAGCAAGCATGGCTCAGTCGAGCTTTCTACAGGTCGTGTGGCCATCGCTCTCTGTGACTCTGCTGCTCAGCTTGACGCTCTTTTCGCCTCGAAGAAAGCTCAGTTCTGCCGTTGCGTCGCGTCGGTGTCTTGTTTGAAGCTCAGTTTTCTCTCTTCACTCTCTTCTCCTGCACAAGGCAAAAAAAAAAAAAAAAAAAAAAAAAAAAAAAAAAAAAAAAAAAAAAAAAAAAAACTTCTCAACCCCCAAATGACACGCACATTCCCTTTGTATCCTCTCTCTCTCTCTCTCTCTCTGAATCGACGCATTTTCGAATACAAAAATTGCACTCTCTCTGCACTTTGGCAGCCGCAACTTCTCTCTGCGTGAATCTCGAGTTGCGCTTGCGGCTTCTCTTGGACACTCTCCACCATTCATCCGTCGTTTCGGATTTCGAACACATCTACATCCTTACAGAGCTCATTACAGCAACGATGCCGAAGAACAAGGGCAAGGGCGGCAAGAACCGACGTCGTGGCAAGAACGACGTGGGCGACAAGCGCGAGCTCGTGCTCAAGGACGAGGGACAAGGTAAGTTTCGCTTCACCCTCTCTTTCTCTTCCAGTATCACCTCTTGCTGACTTTTCCTTGTTCTGTTCTGGGGGTTTTGGCAGAGTATGCCCAAGTGCTGAAGATGCTCGGCAACGGCCGGCTGGAAGCCCAATGCTTTGACGGCGAAAAACGCCTTGCGCACATCCGCGGCAAACTGCGCAAGAAAGTCTGGATCAACCAGGGCGACATCATCCTCATCTCCCTCCGCGACTTCCAGGACGGCAAAGCGGATGTCATCCAAAAGTACAACGCGGATGAAGCGCGCGCGTTGAAGCAGCAAGGAGAGCTGCCTGAGAGCGCCAAGATCAACGAGACGGATACGTTTGGCGAAGAGGAGGGCGGCGAGATCGAGTTCCAGGAGGGCAGCGACGATGAGGATGAGGAGAGCGACGACGATGATGACCTGGATGATCTGTAAGAGGGATTTGGATAGGTTCTCAGGATGGCGGCATGGAAACGTGGGTGTGGGAGATGCAGGGGTCTGTCGAGTCGTTCTGGCTCGGTAGGCTTGCTCGGCATTTGACGGTACACCTGACGGACTCAGCTATTGACGAAATGCCTCGCGTGTCGCTTTTGATACGCTTGACACCTACAGCATCCACCACACACCGTCGACTCACAGCTTTCTCAACCAACCACGAGAGAAAGCACTCCGCTTCAAAGTCCACAACCATCCCGTCTCGCATGCTCGATCATCTCCATCCCACATGCCGCACAACCCCAACTCGCTGTACCATACACATCACACACACACCCTGTCTCTCACTTGCTACCAAGAAAGAGAAGCTTTGCTCACACCACACCCGCTTTGTCTCAAAAAGCACGACCGATGTCTTGACATTCCCAACTCAGCACCAGCTTCACGCCCAGGGATTGCTTCCATCGTCCTCGTCCACTTTCTGGTGCGGTTCAGGCGAGAGCACTCTGCCCTTGAGAAACGCCTCGTTCTCCTGGACGTCGATCTGCCTGCTCACCAGCACGTTGCCCTGGCTATCGCCCGTGTTGCCCACGTCAGCATGAGCAGTGGCATCCTCCAGCTGCACTTGCACCTTCTTGCCCTCCCCACTGCCGCTTCCGTCCGTCCCGCCGTTGGGTGCGGCTTGCACAGTGACAGCGGCAGCCGTGGACGCAGGCGGGTTGAGCGGCGTCGACGGCGAGCCGTCGCGTTCGATCACATGGTGTGGAGAGGGCTTCTTGTGCTCGGTGGTGGGGGTGGAGGAGCCGGACGCAGTGGGCGTGTACTGCTTGCGAAAGATGCGTGTGCCTTTGCCTGCACGCAGTGCGGGGTCGCCACGTCGGCGTTCGAGGAGGCGCTCGCGCTCTTCGGCTTTGTAGTCTTCGATTACGAGGTCGACGGCGCCGTACGGGTCTGAGTCTTTTGATTTGTCGTCTGCGTCCGGCTTGGTGTTGGCTTGGGAGCTTTCGGGCGGCCCTGCTGTTTCTTGGTTAGGCTGAGCACCGTCGGACTTGGGCTTGCTTTGGGTAGCTCTGGCGGAACTGTCAGCCTCTCGATCCCATGCGAGCCACGGAGACTTGGACTTGCGTTGCTGAACAGCGTCTGCTTGAGCGTTCGGCTTGCTGCTGCCATCCTTGTTCGGCTCCTGCGGTTTTTTGCCGTCCTTACCCTCGGCGTTGTTCTTAGCCTTGCCTTTGCCCGCACTTTGGACATCGCCGTTCGACTGCGCTTGCTTTGCACTGCTACCAGACGCTTCCTCTCCACGACGCTGCTGCTTGTGCTTGGCATCATCCGATGGATCCTTCTTCGAAATCGTTCCCTTGCGTCGCCTTCGATGCACAATCTCGTCGTCCTGCTGCCACCTCGTATTCCTCGCCTCTTCGCGATTGATGTCGATGTTAGGATAGGCATAGTCGCCAAAGTGAAGCGTGCGGGATTTTTGGTATGCATCCTCCTCCTCCTCATCTGGGTCGTCGAAGCGCAGATCCTCCGCCTCCTCGTCTGAATCGAGCTGCCTCTCGGCGAAGAAATCCAACCCCTCGCCTGCATGCCGCACAGCACTGCGAGCGGCGTCCTTGGGATGGCGGAGGAGGGGACTTCGCTCCGAACTGCCCTCTCCCTCGGCCATGGCCGGATCTTCATGTATAATTTCGCCGGCCTCCTCAGCCGTAAGAGGAGCATGACCCTCGAGCTGCATGCGCTTGTCATTGATGTAGCGCCTCAACTTCTTGAGTGGTCCCTGGTGTCGCGCGCCTCTGTTGGCGTCGCGAATGTCGCCGGTCCCCCTCTGTGGAAGCCAGTACTTCGCCTTACCACCCTGGGTGTAGCGCAAGCCAGCCTTGGATCTACGCTCGCGAGCCAGCGGCTGATGAATGACGCCTTCGCTGGGCTCGAACGTCTGATAGACGTAGCCCGTGCCACGGACCGTCGTAAGACTGTCGGAAAAGACATCGTACATGCCGATGCAGTCGCGCAGCGCATAGTAGACGGGCAAGCGAGCGGCGTAGTGGGCGAAGGGATCGATGTAGTCGGTGTGCGAAAAGGCCCAGGCGTGACCAAGAGCAAAGATGGGCATCTCGAGGCAGATCATGAAATCCTGAATGGCCATCGAGATGTATTCGGGATCGTAAACGGGGCCGACTTTCTTGATGATGCCGGCAGCGACGAGAATCGAAATACCGAGACCTTGCCAGAAGGAGAAAAAGATGATGCCCTTGATGCAGAGGAACTTGGAGGTGACGCGGAAGGGCTTGAGATCGTCGTTGAGACACTTCCAGAACATGCCGAGGCAGTAGAGCGAGAGGAAGACCGAGACGTTGTAGGTGAACGAGACCCAGGTGTAGCCGTTGGTGGGCGAGATCTTGCCCTCTTCGTATTTACCGGCTGCTTTGAGGAGAACCGTGGCTACGGCGAGCACCGGCTTGACTTGTACGTACTGCAGCACTCCCCTCTTGAGCGCGAGAAACGTGTAAGGGTCGGAAGCGTCCATGCCGTGCAGGAAGAGGTTGGCGGGGAAGAGATGTTCCTGAGGTCTCCTTCCGTGGAGCAGCACAATCAAGCTGCGCTCTCCGCCGAGGTACTCGATGAGCAGGTTGAAGAAGCAGTAGATGACAAAAGCCTCGTACAGATCGCGGATGAGGTCGATGATATCGGCGAGCTGAAGCGAGTAGAGCGAGATGACCGAGGCGATCGAGTAGATGGGGACCATGAGCAGAAGACGCACGACGTAGCGCTGTAGGGTTGGTTTGCGGTAGTTCTTGAGCTGTTTCCAGATGAGGTAGACGGAGAAGCACGATGCGAAGATGGCCGAAAGCGTCGATACGATCAGCAATGGAAGGGGCAGCGATCGACCCGAGCCGCTGCCTTCGGGAGCATCGCGCTGCGGTGGATTCGCAAGCAGCAACGCCGATGCCAGACGGCGTGGCAGGCCTGCATCAGCAGCAGCAGCGCGAAGGAGAGGCATGGTGAAATCTCGGTCGGCAGTCGTTGGGGTTGCGCCAAGCAGCGGGAAGAACGACGAGGTGTATCCAGAGAGAGCGAGAGACTCGAGCTGCAATCAGCTGGCGACTGTCATCGTCGTCGTCGTCATCATCATGGCGGGCTTGTGCGTCTTGGCGGGGATGATGGCCGCTCTGGTTGATGGTTGTGAGAAGGAGAAGGTCGGATTTGGCTCGTGCTCAGCCTTTGGCATCCTCAGGCTCAGGCTCAGTCACAAGGCGAAGTCGTCACAACGCTCTTCTTCTGCTGATGCGCTGCGTTGCATTTTTGCCTCCACACGCTCGGAGCCCAAACCGGCGAATTTTGCGATTTGTTAGGTTCTTGATTCCACCTCTCCACACTCTTTTCCAAAGAAAGGCAACTTTACGTCACGATGCAGCTGACAGGCAGAAAGCCCATCCGAGCGGCTTTGCCACAAAATAGGGGTTCAATAAATCCGGCCACCAAAAAGACCAACACAACAACACTCTTTTTTGCTCGACTCGCCCCACCATCTTGCCATCCTCCAACCCACACACATCCATCGATCATCCAGGAGCAGCTCTCGCACACAAGCTCTTCGCTGGATCATGGACTTATGAAGTGAAACGATAACTGCCTGGCTGGCTGGTCAACAACAGAGGGGCTTGCTTCATCATGAGCCTGCTCACGGACTTGGCGAGTAGCACGTCGGTGCTGCTGTTTGGTCCGCCTGGTAAGTACCGCGTCTTGGCCAAAGTTATAAGAAGTAGATGGGCTGAAGCTTCTTGACTTCAACGACGTTGCAGCACCTGTTGCGAAGGATCCGCCTCCGCCGCCGGTGATTGCTGTGACTGCTTCTGAGTCTACTTCGCCCGCGTCGATCAAAGCTGTGCTGCTGCGGCCCAATCTCGGACTTGGCGATCCTAAGATGTCTGGCAAATCAACGAAGGGCGATGAGCTGCCGCTGCCGCTGCCCCCGCCTCCTCCGCAAGAGCAAGAATGCAGCGGCACGACAGCCTCGTCGATCTTGCTCAGCACCGGAGCATCTGCAATCAGCCTGCTCGGGAGCGCCGTGGTGGGGCTCGGTTCTGCCGCTGTGTCTGTGCTCAGCGCCGCACCTGACCAAGCGGATGGCAAAGCAAAACCGGAAGATGCGAAGGCGGAACATTCCGAGACGGCGATGCTGGGCAGCCTGTCGAGCGCGCTCCTGACCCGTGCAGCTTCGGTGCGCGATGCCGCCCTCGACTCGGTGACTAGCTCGGCCGCGTCCCTCGCTTCCTCCGCCGCACACGCCATCACGGGCGCCGCCACGTCTACCCTCGACTACGCTACAGGCAAACCCACCCCGCACGAACCGACTCCACCGGACCATCCCGCCGCCGCACCACGCCGCGCATCCACACTCCCTATCGTGCAGTACACCGCAACCGGCGAACCCTTCTCGGCCGACCCGAGCATCTCGGCCATGCAGCGCATCCCGGACCGTCCGGCGTGCCATGCCTTGACGCACTGCTGCTCCGCCCCTGACGTGCTTGTCTCCGCTGTGGAAGAGTGCACGTGTAAGTGCTTCGCCGTTGTCGAGGAGGAGGCGGAGGCAAAGGAGGGAAAGGCGCAGTGCGAATGTGTGTGCCATGCCAAGACGACTTACATCAAGGGTCAGTCCGGCCACTTTCACCGCGTGGAGCAGCTCGTCAAGGGCACGAAGAGGGTCGTACGGGATATCAAGAATGTCCTCTGACTTCTTCAGAAACCAGCAGTTCATACACAAACCCCTGTTCACAACGTAGATGATCCACATTAATTCAATGATACCTATAGAAAACCGAACAGAGGGCCCAGCACATCGAGCGAGGCGCCCTCTCCATCTCCATCTTCAGAACCGACCGGCGTCCATCATCTGCGCTTCGATCCCGAACGCCGTCTGAGCAAAGCCTGTCCCATCCCCTCCACCGCTTCCACCTTGCTGCTGCTGCTCGTCGACCGACTGATCACGCTGCTGCCCCGCCGAGCCGCCATCCGCTTGATGCATTCGACTAAAGAACGCGTCCCAGTTGGCAAAGTCGAGCGGTGCGCCGGGGATGCCGTCGAGCACACTTGCGTCGAGCCTCCCAAACATGCTTGCTGCGGGCGCATTCCCACCTCCTCCACCCGAAGCAGCACCACCGTCGCCCCCCGCACCACCGCCGAGACCGCCCGACTGATCAAACACAAACTCGGCCGGCGCCCAGTACGCGTTGTTCAGGTGCGGGTTGAAGTTGAAGTTCGGACTCGCGGGCGAGATGGCGTTCCTGGCCACCGACAGATGCGTTCCACCGCTGCCGCCAGTCCCACTGAAGCCGAGGTTGGTCGTGTTGCTGAAACATCCGCTGCCGCTGCCGTTGGCTTCGCCCGAAGCATTGCTCCCATCGCTGTTCGCCGACTCGATCAGGCTCGCGAACAGGTTCGAGTCGAGGAACGCATTGTCCGCACCCCCGCCGTCCGGTCCGATCGGAACCATCGTCAGCAACCGCGTACCGGACCGCGTCACGGGTTGGCCCTGAGCATCCTGGTACACGTCGCCTCCGAGATGCGTGAGGTTGAGCAAGACATCCGACCCGTCGCTGCTGCTGCTCACGCCAGGCGCACCACCAGCCGTAGCGGGAGCCGACGACGTGAACGCCGGGATCGAGCTTGCGATCGCCGACGAGCCCGACACCTGGCCGGGCTCAGCCGCACCGCTCGTGGGCGGCGGGTTGGACGCCACCGCAGGCGCAGAGACGCTGTTGAGCATGGCAAATCCACCGTTGGCCAGCGCCGCCGCCAAGTTGTCCTGACCGTCCTTGTTCGTCGACAGGCCCAACGCTGCGCGATACTGCTCGTACGTCTGCCAGCCTCCGTTCTGCTCGGTGCCCGTGCGGACCAAGGCCGGAATGCGGCTGCCGTCCTGCGTCTCTTGCAGAATGACCGTCCCCTTGGGCAAGTCGTGCGCCATCAGCCTCTGGTCCGCTGCCACGTAGACACCGCCTCCGGGACGCGACGAGTCGGGCTTGAACACGATGCCTCGCACGTTTTCGCGCGATTTGCGGTTCGTGACACCGGCGGTCGGGTTGAGCGTTCCAAGCGAGGGAGTGTTCTCGTACACCCCAACAGCACTGTCGCACAGCAGCGAGATGACGCTCGCCGCCTTGCCACGCATGCCGATGTCATCTGGCTCGTGATTCTCTCGACGATAGCGAGTCATGATGTCGTTGACCTTTCGGAGCTGCGCCAGAGCATTCTGGTCTCCACGACGCACAAAGGCGTGGTACTGGACTGTAGCGCACGAGACCAGACAGTACGAGACGATCTGCAACGTGTCGAGGTAGAAGTCGTTCTTGTCGACGAATGCGATGGCCTCGGTCGAGTACTGGATGAGCGAGCTCATCCTCTCGATGGTCAGACTGAACTTGAGATGCGTCGGGCAGATGTACGAGATGCGCATAAACACGCGGAAGAAGAGCATCATCAAGCATGCGAAGCCAACATGCAAGATGCCGGCTTGTGCGTTCGAGTCGGCGCCCTGGAACACAAGCTCGCTGGGCAGAGCGGCTTTCCACGCATCAATGTCGCGAAGCAAGCTGAGGATCTCTTCGTCCGTAGCGTTCATGAGACCGGTGGGGCTGTAGATGGTCTTCATGACGCGGCCAAAGAGGATGCCGAGCTTGAGCAGCTCCGTATTGTAGGCAAAAGGACGGTCGGTGGTGGGATCCGAGGGTAGATCGCTGGATGATCTGAGAATCTCGTAGGGCGACGGCAGACGCACGTCGCAGTCGGTGAGGTCGATCATCATGGGGTGGCCGAGCGAGATGCTTTGCATTCGATCGGCGGTGACGCAGCAGCCCCAAATCCTGCGCTTCTGCTCCAAGAAGAAGGCGTCGTGCGAAAAGTCGTCCTTGCCGCTGGCATCGCGGTGCAGGCCCAGATCCTGCGCCATGCGGATGGCCGCGCCCGTTCGGTTCCAGCAGCGCGTGCCGCTCTGCAACGCTGCGGGACCGTGCAAGTCGGCATGCAACGACATGACGAGCAGCGCGCGCACCGTCACCGTGTTGGACGATGACAAGAAATCGTTTTCGCGGAAGAGCGCATTGATGGTCATCTTCACGGCGCCACGCACCTCTTTGGGCACCTCTCGACTGAGCGAAGCAACGCCACAAATGGCATAGAGCAGCAGCGGCGGAGTCGGAGAGAGATGGAGGAACTCGGACTTGGTGACGACGGGGAACATGACGGCGATCTTTTCAAAGTAGGTGTTGACGAGCTTTTCGGCCACATCGCCAGCGAGGCGGCCCTTGATGGATTCGGGTATACGAGTCACCTCTTCTTCTTCAGCATCGGTCGAGGAACCAGCTGCTGTCGCTGCCGACGCCGCCTTGCCCGCGTCGGAACCGCTTCGAGTGTGGACTTTGGCACGGTGGAAGCGGATGATGCCATCGCCGCTCGCACCGACTTCGAAGGTCTGGTTGTGCTTGATGTCGTGTGCTTCGAGGGCACTTCCAGGGATGAAAGCGGTCGAGTGGACGAGATAGGCGATCGAGGTGGGACCGAGCACGCGGGTATCGGGAGGAGGCGTGTGCGAAGGACTCCTGCGCTGTTGCTGTGTTACAGGATTGGGTAGAGACATTTGTCGCTGTGGTGGTGCGATCTTGTGTTGCTGCTGCTGCTGCTGCTGCTGCTGCTGCTGCTGCTGCTGAGCCATGACGCGAGGTAGGTGCGAGGGGTGCGCATGCTGCGACATGACACGGCCACTCCAACCTTGCTGAGCGAGGTTGTTTTGCATAGCATGGAAGCCTGCTGGGTTGTGCAGGGCACCCATGTACGGCTGCGTGACCATCATGCCAGGATAGGCAGGGTGAGCGACAGCATAGCCGCCAGCGCGCATACCGACTTGGCTAGCCGCCAAGCTGCTGGCGCCCGAAGCGGCGGCGACGGCGGCTGCAGCAGCGGCGGCCTCTTCTGCCTCTCGCTGGTACTTTTTCTTGAAGCGCGTTTCTGTGATGGGGAGGAAGAAGGTGCACTCGAAGCCGTACTGCCTGCAATGAGCGCAGACGAGGCCGCCGTTGCCGTTGTTGAGCGAGCCCAAGGGCGGACCGCCGTCGTCGATAACGTCGCAGCGGATCTTTTTGCGACGACACGAGTCGCATGCGCGTGCGGTCTTGATACGCTTGCCCGAGGGCTTCTCGGCAGAGCCTGGAGTGGACAAGCCGGTGGCAGTTGGCTCCTTGCCGTTGGCCGTGTCGCTGGCATAGGTGCCGGGGCTGTCGTGGGCGATGTTGGCAGGATGACCGGGGCTGAACTCGGTCTTGAGGGCGGCAGGCTCCAGATCGGAATCCTTTCGCTTGGTACCTCGGCTGTTGGGGGTGCCGGTGGAGCTGGAGGGCGTCTGGGTCGCTGCGGCAGCGTCCATCGAAGGGTTTCGAGCAAGATGGTCGGTCATGGTGGAACGTCGTGTCGAAGTGGGAGGTTTGTGGTGAGGACGGATTGAAGTCAGATGTCGAGCGCCAAGAGCGAATGGCTCGGGAGCAGAAGCAAGTGTTTACGGGGTGAGCATTGCCAAGCTTGGGTTTGAGGACGAAGCCTGGGCAGAGATGAAAGGAAAGGGGCTTTTAGCGAGTGTTGTTGTTGAGCCGGCGGAAAGGGTGGGAGGTTCCATGGACCTGGCAATGCAGTCCCGCCCGAGTGGAAAAATGAGTTGCCGTTCCACACACGGCGAGTGGCTTGCACAGAGACCCGTCTAGGCGCGGTGCACAAGGGTGGCGAGGTTGTCACGGAGCGTGAGAGTCAGGCGAAGAGGAGATGAAATGAACGATTACGAGGAGAGGGGCGTTGGTTGCGGAGCACGCTCTCGTATCGGTCGGCGTGGAAAATAGCCGCAAGGTTTTTGGTGCAGCGATTACGAGAGGTTGGAGTGAAATGGTCTTATCGAAATGAAGGATGGTGAGGATGATGATGGTGGTGAGTATAAGGGAAGAAGGTAGGATGGTGAGGAGAGGGGAGACAAGGAAGATGCGTTACGATGAGCTGCTTCGATCAACGCTGCTTGGCTTGGCTAGAAGGGAGAAGGGGCAAAGGCCACACACAAACCGGATGGAGGGAGCACCGACGACTAGCTCGTGCACCAGTAGAAGCAGCAGCAAAGCAGCACAAGCAACAAGCAACAAGCAACAAGCAACAAGCAGAATGAGGGATGCTGCGAGTTGAAGCTCCATGCAGTGCATCTGCATCACTGAGTGCCTGGAATGCCAGAGCCAGAGAGAGAGAGAGAGCGAAAAAGCTGAGCCATCTCAGCCCAGCCTCCGCTAAACCCATCCAGGTCCGCACGTCAAGGCACCGCGACCCAGGAAAAGAGAGACAGAGCTGCTGCTGCTGCTGCTGCTGCTGCTGCTGCAGATGCTGCTGCAGATGCTGCGTTCAGGCACTTTGATTGCGGAGAAAGGAAATTCAAGAAATTCAAGAAATTCGACAGAAGTCCAAAGAAAAACTGAAAGGCGGTTCAGAGGCGGAGTCCGCTCCGAAGCGCAACACAACGCTGTGCAAAACTCTCTCTCCCATCACTCTCACTCTCACTCTTATCTTCCATTGTTGTCATCATCGGAGACGCATCCCGAAGACAGTGGCTTGGCTGTTGTGAGATCGAGTTGATGGGGAGCGATAGAGGGATCTGGATTGCTGCTTGCTGCTGCTTCGGTCGACGGAGGTCCCGGTTCTGACTCGGTTCTTGGTGCAAGCGAGGATGCAGAATGCTATCAGATGCCCGACCAAGAGCCTGTAGCTCGCCATGCACGCTTTGAAACGCCTAAACTCACTAAAACTCGGGCACACGCGAGAAGGAGATCCTCTTCAGGGCGACGTGCGCGCGCGTTCCTCTCATCACAATGCGAAGCCAACCACTCCGATTCCACGTCCGCACAGCTCGTTCCAATCGGACAGCCTTTGCGTGGCTCCTATGTTGTTCCATTGTTTCGTTTTGAGATGACGATCCTATTGCTGCGGCTGCTGCGGTTGCTGCTGTCATCGTCTGTACGCGCGCGTGCGAGTGTGTGTGTGAAAGGCCAAGTGACATCAAGAGCGAGTCGATGACTGCTTCTGCAAAAAGAGTTCGGCTTATGAGCCGAACGGAAAAACTCACTCTTCCTCCACCAAAGCCGTTTCAGCGAGAGATTTCGGACGTCAACGCCGACGATATTTTGCGTCCTCTTTTTCGCTCTTGGCTCTTGGCTCTTGAACGGTGTCGGGCCATTCGGAGATGGCGCATGAAGCAAGCAAACCTCAAGCGCACAATTCGCTTACAACATCTGAGAAGCAAGTCGGTCAGACGACAGCATGAACAGCGCAAACCGAAAAATAAGACTGTTTGAGACATGACAATGAACAGCAACAACCCTCAACCCTCACTGTTCAACAGGGTCAGCTCGTCACAGCCAACTCTATGGCAGGTCGAACAAGTGATGACTGGATCTCCTGGGATTTGCTTTGCTTTGCCATTGTGCGGCCCAAGACGATGCAATGCAATGCAAGGCTAAGGCTCTAGCTGCAATTCCCGACCTCGCATTTCCGACGATCAACTCCGCGCGACCCTGAAAAAAAAAAAAAAAAAAAAAAAAAGCACTTTTTTCTAAGCGAGCCTTCTCCTCACCCAAAATCCCAGTCAGTGCTCACTGCTCATTGGTTCTCCCTCTTTCTGATGAATCGAGCGCCCTGACCTCTTGCTTAGCTTGATCAAAGCCCGGTCTCCGACCTTTGCACTGCTTACAAGCGACGGTCTTCTCGGTGCACACCGCACAGCGGTCTCTGTCGAGCGTGTCGGAACTCGAAATGATCCAGAGAACATCCTTTGAACGTTTCTACAAGACATCCTGAACAGCACCGTTTCGATCGCTTGCGTCTCTTTCTCTTCGATGACATCTCATTGACAACGATGCTTGTGCGATTGGATCGTATATCTGATGTCGTCGGACTTGCACAGCCATACCTTACGCAGCAGCCCTTGCTTCGGCACTCGCGTGCTCAGGTCGCTCTCCAAGCCAAGACCGAAGCGGCTGCCGAGGCTGGATGTGCCAAAGCAGAAACAGGCAATGCCCGGCTACACTACAGTAGTTTACCTCAAGGGGGGGGCGCTGGCGCTAAGCTCGACGGGGCTGCCACGCTGACGTTGTGTGTGCAACGCATGAAACACACCCCGAGCGACAGGAGCGAGCGTCAATTTGGCTTTTTACGTCAAGCGGTACAGGGCGGGTCGCCGAGTACAGCCTTGCAAGGGTTCAGGGTGGATTGGAGGGCATGTCTGCCACGCTGTGCCACGCCAATCAAACGCCTTCTCCGCGCTGTCGCCGGGCGCTGGGTTCGCTTCTGAGCCGCCGGTTCGGACACAACTCTCTCTCCCTCGGTGTTCTCCTGCGAAAGAGGGGCAGCTCACGACATCGCTGCTGAAAAGGCATGAAACTTTCCTCAGGGACACCAAGCTCGCATGATCCTCAGAAATCCCCCAAGGAGGAAAAAAAAAAAAAAAAAAAAAAAAAAAAAAAACGTGGCCGTGCCGAGATGCCGATTTTTATCAATCGTCGACCCTCTCCCTCCTTCTCACTCGCTGATCGCATCGCATGAATCTCAACTGCTCGCCAAGATCGACGACGAACAGGAACGCCAACGAGACACCGTGAGCAGAGGCGATCCATGGCTCATAACCGGCAAGGTCGCCAAAAAAAAAAAAAAAAAAAAAAAAAAAAAGATGCTGTGCTGGCCAAAAGGCAGACCGAAAGTTCATTGTAGCCAGTCACGCCGAGAGAGGCTTGTTGTTGTGTTGTGTTGCTGTCAAACGCGTCGCGTAGCTGCTCCTCCGCCACTCCTGCCCTCTTGTCTACGACACGTTCTGCATACGACGATGAGCGGTGTCATCGCTCGTTGTGCCTTGCCTGGCGGAATCTTGCGCCGATCGAATGCCCGATCTTGTGTGAGTCCAAGATCTCTCTGCTGGACCATCGTCATGCGTGTGTTTCCTATTCGGCGCTGTGGAGTATCCCATCGTATAGTCGCCTCTTCTGCAGAGACCTTGATCGCGGTGCAGCCTCCCGTCGTTTGCATCTTGTGGTGCGCTGTTGAGTCTCTGATCGTGGTGCCGCCTCTTGTGGCCTGCGTCTTGTGCGAGACTAATCTCCTTGCCGCTTCCCGTCGTCTGTGTGCTGAGCGGTGCGAGCGTTGCTCGTTGCCATGGGCGATTCGATGGCTGTCGACTTGATGTGACTGAGATCGTTGATGGTTGAGCTTGTCCTGGCCACTGCGGCCCCGTCATTGCTGCGGCGGGCATTACAACCCCTCGCCCCTCCTCGCCTCATACGATCCACCCGTGGTATTCGCCTCCAAACAACAATCGGTTAGCGTCCACGTCGGCTTGCCCGTCTCCTTGCCCACCGAGTCTCTTGCTCTCTCCACCTCCTCCCGCGCTCCCCCTCCGCCGCCTTGCGCCCCCAACCCGCTCTCCACATCGAGCACCGCCTTATCCGCCCTGTCCCTCCCCGGCAGCATATCATCCAGCTCAATCGGCCTCAGGCTCGGATGCGCCTTGCGCTCCCTCTGGCACCTGAGGAAGCTCTCTTGCCCGCGGAAGATGCGGCAAGCGAAGATGGTGCTCGCGACGCACTCGACCCTTACCGGCAGGTACGGGTTCGTGTCCCTCGCCGAGAACCTGAGAGTGAACCCGATGGCGATGGCTTTCACCACTATGCTGAAGATGCCGAAAAACGAGGCGTCGGAGAGGAGCATGTGCACGACCTCGCCTTTCCTCGGGCGCTCGCCTCGCCTCACTATCGGGACGACGACGATCAGCGTGAACACGGCGTCGATGAGCATGGCGATCACCAGGGGAGCGCAGAGGAAGGCGGGCGAGACGTACACGGCGACGCTGCCGAAGCGCTGCGCCGGGTCGCCTGGGTCGCTCACCGCCAGCGTTGTCACTGTTATACCGCCCGCGAGCTCGAGTAGTAGCAATATGTGGATTGCACGCGCGACCAGGGCAGGTCGCTCAAAGTGCAAGATCAGCGCGCGGTACCCAAGCACCGCAGACGTGGACGTAAAGATCGCAGGCAGCGCAATGGCACCCAACCAATGCACCTGCGTCTCGTTCTCCGGGCGCGGCGAGAGCGTCGGGATCGTCAGCCACGCCAGCGTCAGGATCCCAATCGCCATCGAATAGCGCGCCAACAGGTACGCGAGAGGCATAGGCCGCACCTGCCGCTTGCTGATCATCGCCGTAACGAGCCGGATGTCGAACGATATGAATGATAGAATTTCTACAAGCATAACAGAAAACAGACAAGGTCAGCGTCAGATCGACCGTTAGCTAGAGGGGTTGGGGGGAAACGTACCGCAGACGACGACGCCAGACAGGACCGCGGTGAGATGCGTGTCGATGAGCGGGATGGTCTGCTGCTGTGGTGCTTGAGACATTGGGTTTTCGTGTGTGCCTGCATCAGCAGCAGTGTTGAAAGGAGAAGCTACGGATCGCTGAGCGCGGTTCGATGACGCAGCTACTTATAACACCGCACCCGCCGAACAGCAAGTCGAAAAAAACAGTCCGCAATCGCCCCCCCCTTGCGCGCTGTGCATCATCGATGTCGAGCACACAAGTCGTTTCGGTCGCTTTCCCCAGATACCCGACGTCGATTCGGAGACGGTACGCCGACTTGCGGTACAGTCAGAACGTATGACCGATCGAGAGGCGACACGCTCGTAGCCCATTTTCCTCAACTGCGTCAAGGCTCGAATTCGCCCACAAGACCAAGCGTCGGCTGCGATACACTGTTCGCCGAAATGAACGCTCCTTGGTGTGATACTCGCGCACTCCTCGGCCCCACTTGGGGGCGGCGGCTTGGGCGGCTGCCTGGCTCTTTCAATGGCTTCATATACCGTGTGAGTGTCTCAAGGTCAGTCGACGCTCGACCGTCCGCTCCGGCCAAATGGGATTTTTTGATTTTTTTTTTTTTTTTGCGCCGACGCTACTTCGGCCTCCTCGCCGCTCGTCGCTCGAACGCAGGTTCATTCCCTGCTCTCCATGCTGTGTAGAGTGTCGGCCTAGTTCGCGACCGCTCCACCCATCTCGGGCGACTCGGCGCTGCAAATGAACATGAGGCAAAGCATGCACACACACACAATGGCTGACACATCGACTGACCCTACACGTGCGCACACTCACACGCTCAACGGCGGGCAAAACGCACCGAGATGAACCCAACCCCCTTGCCTGCTCACCTGCAGACAACGTCGAGACACACGCAATCGATGGCGCTCGATCGACAACGTGCACGCAGGTGCAGGAGAGCGTTATCAACGGCCGAGGGGTCGAGCACGCAAACGGCTGCAGTATAATGAAATTTTGGCTCTTGGGTGGGCGACGATACAAGTACATAAAAGGTGTGAGAGATAACAACATGTCGTCATCTACAGAGTTCGGAAAGCGGGAGAAGGGACTGGCGATGTTGTGAGGCCTTGAGGAAAGCGGTTGGTGGTTTGAGGAATGAGTGCAAAGCTTTGTGCGCGGTCATGCGCCCACGACCGTGCAGACAAAGGTGGGGTGTTGTACAACCCACGTTGAGCTTTTTTTTTTTTTTTTTTTTTGTGTGTGCTGGACATGTGATGGAATGAAGTGTCGACGAGAGGACCCGGCCAGTTATGCTTGCTCTGCATCGTGCGAAAGAAGGACTGACCCGGCCGCATGGCCTCACGCACCGCGCGCCTTGATCGCCATGACGAGCTGCACCTTCCTGCGCACCATGTCGGCGAACCTCCTCCTGTGCCTCTCGCTCTTCTTCCTCCTCCTCTCCTCATTCGGCTTTTCGTACCTCTGCTGCAGCCTGAGCTCCTGCCTGACGTTGTTCCTGCGCAACAGCACCGAGAGCTGCGCATAGGCGCGCGCCGGGTCCGCTTGGGGCGTGACGCGGATGCTGCGCCCGCTGAACGGCGTAGCGGGCCAGCTGGGCTCGCCGTACACCGCGCGCGCCGCCCAGTCCGCCTCGAGGTCCTCGACGTAGCCGCGTCGCCCGTCCGAGGGGCGCGACAGCCGAGACCCAGACCCCGGTCGCGTGGATTGGTCGAGCGAGTCTTGTAGCGAGTCCAGGATGGCCGTGTACGTCGACGCTGCCGATGCGCTTGTCGATTTTGATGACGATGATTTGTTGTCAGCAGCGGTGCGCAGTGAGGTGGATGCGAAGGTGCGGCACAGCATGCCAACGTCGATCGAGGCCGGAGACGAAGATGGTCCGGCAACAGCGGTTCGCAGAGTGGGCGCCGATGAGACAGCCGTGCGCAGCGGGCGCGCTACTGCGGTTCGTAGCAGCGACATGGCTGTTGAGGAAGAGTGTGCGTGTGTTTGACCGTGATCCGTGAAGCGAAGCGGGTGTCAGGATGAGAGTGGTTGATGGTGAGGAAGAAAGCATTGAGTTGCGGCCAAAGCTCGAGGCTCGAAAAAATCAAAAGCTTCTCAAAAGTTTCGGAGCCGAGACAAGACAGAGCCGGGCTCAAATTATTAAATTTTTTTCACAATTGTTAGATACTTGGAGCTGACAATTTTGAAGAAAAATAAAATAAAAAATCAGCAGATCTGCAGCAAAGCATCTCGATCTGCCGTCTACATTCCTCAACCGCCACTCCCGCCTCAAGCCTCGCACGCGGGATCATTCTGCAGAGCTAGATACTACAAGCAAACAAAACATTGATTCATGGAGACGTATGGAGACACGGGGAAGAAAGCTGTTGTACACGATAGAGACAGGCGTCGCCAGCCGACTTCAGCTGCTGCTGTAGCAATCGTCGTGCGAGTCGAGGTCGTCCGCCCGGCTTCCCCAGCCTCGCTCGCGCAGGTTGCGCATTTTGATGAGCCATCCGAGTGCATGTCCGCTGATCTGCTCCTCCGCGATCAAATCATCGACTCGGTCCATCGCTTTGTTGAGGACGTCGAGCCCTTCTCTGTTCACAGCTTGGGCTTCGAAGCTAGTGTGCTCTCCCTCCGTGCCGGTGCTCGATGAGGCTGGCGAGTCGATCGCAGCCAGACCGGCGATACGCGCCTTTAGGTTGCAGTCCAAAGTCGCTCCCACGGAGATAAGGAGCGCACAGGCACATTCGATCTCCCACATGGAAGGGATGCCAAGACAAGCCGTGTTGACGAGGAAGCGATCCAGCCATCTGCCAAGCACTTGGGCGCTGACGACGTGGTGGCTCGCCAGCTGACCGATGAACCGGACCACAGACGTTGTGGTAAACTCGTCGTCCCTGTCGCCTTCGTGAGCAAACTCCTTGCGCAGTTCAATCTTTTGCAGCCACTCGCTGCTTCCTGGGCGAGCGAACATGACTAGCTTGTCAAGCCCCTTCATTCGAAGGAAATGCGCGAAGGCAGACCCTTTGGTCTGGGAAGTCAGCCGGTTGTGGATGTTCGTCATGGCGAGACCACGTTCGAGGATGAGATCGAGCTCCGCACCGAGCACGTTGAGGAAGAGATCGCCGTGTCTGAGGTTTTGCTGTGCTTGAGTGGGACCATTGAAGACACGACTGCACCAGTCGGTTGCCTTGTCAAAGTCTTGCAAAAGCATGACGCAGACGAGCGCCAGGCCGGATGCGGCCGCATAGGGAATAAGCGCATCGTCGAGCAGGGAAACAAAGCCGGTCACGGTGTGCTTGAACACGTGACTGCAGATGGCGCGGAGCGTGAGCTGACCCAGCTTGGAGTGTGGCTGCTCGACCGCACAGTAGAGCTTGCACATCGACGAAGCAAGGTACCGGAGCAGCTCGACGCCGACCGAGTGTGCGGATTTTCGAGGATCCAAGTATTTGCTGAGGATGTCGTCGATGCCCTTTTCGACCTTGCGCATGTCGGCTCGAAGATCGGAGAAGAGGCTGTTGGCGTACAGTGGCGTGCTGTTGTTCTTGATTTTGGGCTCGCTGATTTCTTTTTCCAAGACGAGATCGATAGAAGGTTCAGGCTCGGGTGTGGGTTCGCTGATGATGATGGCGGGCACGATGAATTTCTTCTTCGGCGGCTGGCGCAGAGCCGACTTTGGCGAGCGTGATCGCCCTGGAGCACCCGGATACGGCTGCGAGCGGGATCGTGAAGAAGCTTTGTGCTTTCCAGGCTCGACCCGACTTTTCTGTCGTTTCGTGGCACCTGCGTCTGCAGTCGGGACGCAGCTCCTACGCTTAGGGAGGCCGGTGACGAGCTCGACGCTCGTAAACAAAGCTTGCTTGGGAAAATGTTTAGGCTTGACCATGGTGGGCTCAGGAAATTTGGCTGCGGATGAGGGTCGCGTTGGCTTGGAGGGGCATCGCGGTGGGCTGCTGACGACCTCCAAGGAGCTGTAGAGGCTCTCGATCGAAGCGTGCTGAGTGGCAGCGGGAATGGTGGACTCGATCTCGGCGGCGAGACGAGGATCCAGCGGAAAAGAAGGAGCGATGGTGGTGCGGAGAGAAGGATGGTACTGGGTGTTCTGCGACTTGATGGTGTATGGATTGGGACGTGTGGCGACGTAGGACGGTGGCGTCGGCTTTTCTGGGCTGCTCGAGTCAAAGTCGAAGGGATCAACTTGGTCGGAGACGGGATGACGATGGGCCATGGTGACGGGAGGTGGGGAGGGAGTCGGACTGCGCAGCAGGATTCTTTGAACAAAGGAAATGAGCGGATCGAGTGCGGAGAAGGTGGCGAAAAAAAAATGCGGGAGCGAGAAAAACGACTGCAGAAGGCGCGCGTCCGAAATCAGACCGAGCGAGCGAAATGAAGGCGGCACGGCAGTATCAGTGAGACCGACGAGCCGTTGATGTGGTTGGTGCCGGAGTGGAGTGGAGAGCGTCTTTACGTCAATCGGCAATCGCTTTACACACGAAATGAAGAGTCAAAAGCGTGGGCAAAAAGATGGACAAAGGCGCGAGATCAGAGACGCCCAGAGCGGAAAGAGCGTGGGAAGATGGCGCGGAAAGAGCGAAGGGAGGAAATGCGGAGCGTGGGATACTTTGAGCAGAGAAAGAAAAGAGTGATGGATGATGAGAAAGAAGGTTGAGAGTGGTTCTGGTCGGGCATCATCCGATAGGATAAGAAACGAGGAGAGGAGAGAGACAGAAATCGAAACCTAAACTCTGTTTTCGCCTGCTTCCCCACCAAGAAGAGACAGATCCGCAAGCCCAAGCCAGCGGAACTTGCGACTCAAGACGAGAGCAGATGTATGCAGCCTGCAGCTCGATCCAAGGAGGCGCATTCCTCTGCCTTCTCCTTCTCCTTCTGGCCCCAACGCTTCGTCACAGATTCAAAGCATTCGCTGCATAAATCTCTGACCAGTGCTGCGCTATGCTTAGCCGTGCGTTGCAGAGTTTTCCCTCGAGTGTGAGAATGAAGAACGGAAAGTGTGGGTCTGAGTGTCGATTTGCTTTATTGAATGTCGTCTCACAGACACACACATACACAAAAGAGCAGAGCAGAGAGTCTAATTCCGAGAGACAATGAAGACAGTCGCGCACGCACCTTTCCTGTCCCTCCGGCTCTCGACAAGATGCGATGAGGCGGTTGACGGTCGCCGCAAAGAGCGGTCGGATCGCACTCTCTTATTCTCGCCATTAAACGCCGCCCACAGCTGCGACCAATGGCAGCTCCTTCTCGAATCACTTCGTACAACCCAACGCCAAAGAGCTGCATGAGAGGTGCAAGGAGAGATGTCTTTTTCATCGCGAGACAGTGAGTCAGCTGCATTCATGGCGATGGCTTGCGCTGTAAGGGAGTTGAGGCTCGGGCCTAGCTGGGCTTGTCGTGATCTTTGCGGGGCGCCCCAAAAAAAACTACGTTCTCTCGTCTCGAGCTCTTCGAATTCAAGGCCAAAATTCCGGTCAAGAAAAGGCGATTTTTTCGAGGTCTAATTTGTTAGCAGCAGTAAGCTAACATTTTGCCAATTTCTGATACGCGCCTCACGCGTGCGCCTGCTTTGCTTGCTGGGCGGAATGAGCGCAACCAAAAAAAAAAAAACAAACAAAAAACAACAACACTCGAGAATCGGGAAGCAGAGCAGTCACAAGCTTGAGTTGCCTTTTGAGAACAACACTTTGGAAGCGCAGCAACGGCAGCAGCAGCAGAGACAGAAACGAATGCCAGCCAAGACGCCCCAAAGGTTCATTCCGACTTGAACTCGCTCTCGATCACGTCACAACCACCATCACCACCTGTTCGTCAAAGCTTTGATTGATACAATCTCCTTCTTCATCACCACCAGCGCAAGATGACTTCGTTCACGCCCAACCCCAACTTTGACAAGGAGAACTCCAACCCCAAGGACTGGGCATACCACCTTGGTGAGTGTCTTGGACGCATCGCCATCTCGAATGATGTATTTCGCTGACTGACCATTGCCTCTTCTGTTTCTTCTCTAGGCTGCTTGCCTCAAAAGCACCACATCGTCTTCACAAAGGAGGACTTTGTCTCCTTCCTCAAGCAGCACAACGTCCACGTCGGTCCCAACTTTACCGAGCTCGCCAAGCTGCCCAAGTACGCCACCATCGGCAAGCTTACCGTCTCGGACGACGCCGGTCCCTCTGCCGCACCCGTTGCTGCACCCGCCGCTGCACCCGCTGCTTGTTCGGCACCCTTGCAAGCGTCGACGTTCGAGGCTGCTGCTCCTGCTCCTTCCGAGCCATCCAACGAAAAAGCCAACGTGGTCTACACCAGCTCGGGCGAAGTCTTCCGTCCGAGCCGCAAGGTGCGACAGCTTCCCGGCGGAGGCTCGGCCCAGGTCACGGCTCTCTTTGGCAGCGACGCGGACTACGATGAGCTGGCGCCTGCCCCTGCGCGCCGCGCTCCTGCTGCCCCAGCACCTGCAGACGACGGCTTCGAACCTCTCGGTGCAGCTCCAGCAAGACGCGTGGCGAGCGGCAACGTCAAGGAGTCGCATTTCTACGACGACGTGAGCGCGGAAAAGCCAGGCGTCTACGAAGGCGTGCGAAACGATGCCGTCATGAACAACGGTTTCCGACCGACGCGACGGGTGCGTGTGCCTGGCGGCACGGGTGGTCTCTCGAGCATCGCCTTTGATTAGAATGCTCGTTCGTGACCAGAGCAATGGGCGCGAGAGGATGCAGAGAAATCCCAGTTGATATACCCTTTGACAACCGCCCTGAGCTTGCATGCAACAAGTGCGGGCATTGCGTTGAGGATGAATCGGGGAAGGCTGGGTCAGGAGCAAGAGCTGATCATCGTCTCCACTCCTGAAATGCGGGATTCGGGATCGGAATCGCACAACTCGAGAGTCGTACGCAGAAAAACGAGGTTGCGGGGCATCGACAGCAAACTGCCCTCATGACCCTTGCTTTGTCGAAGATCATGCTGGACAAAGTTGCTCATCGGTACAGTACACGGCAAGCTGCATGATATATTCCCCTCTTGTCGCCGGTCCTGCGCTCCTTTCCCTCCGCGGAGTGTCGCCTCACTACCAACTCTCCTGCCGTCGAGTGTCCCACGCTTTACCAATTGTTCTGGTCTCAGTATCACGAGTCGAAGCCGTCAAAGGCGGTGCAGACTCGGCCTGTTTCTTACTGACCAACGTCTGCTTATCCTGAAACTGAGGACGAAAAGCGGCTCGAGTCCACCGACGTGAGCTTTCATAGGCGTCTGACGAAGGCTCGCTGCAAGTCCTTTTCATCCATTCGCTCTCGATGGCCTGAGAAAAACGAGGCTTACGGTATTTCAGGAGCCGCTCGAAAGGCCCCAACGCAGCCGCTTGCCGTCGATATCGTCGCGTATCTGAAACCATCGTATCGAGTTTGATCTAGCTTTAGTCGCATTGTACATGTACAAAAGGAGCTTCAGTCGACGTGGAATCGGGAAAAATCTTCCGAGCGGTCCTTGCGCGGGCAAGAGACGCCGAACAAGGCGCAGATCGAAGCCCCTATGGGTGAGGTCGCCGCGCGTTCCTCGGGCGATGGTGATGATGATGATGAACAAGTGGGTTCAGCCTCCTGTCGCTGAGAGTTGCGCAGGAAAAGGGAGCGATCGGACCTCCTTGACCATGAGGTTTCACTCGTCTCGCCCAAAGCAGGTGCTGCGCAGCCGGAATCACTCGCACAGCCTCTCGTTTGCGAACCCCTTTGTATGAGCATCGTCGTGTCTGCTGACCAATGCTTCTCCGACGATTCATGCAGAGCAGTCGCTCTTTTGTTGTGAGGAGCAGGTTGAATCTCAACAGTGTTGCTCAAACGAAAGGGTCGACGAGGTCGACCGACAGTCGAAACTCTGCCAAAGGAATCCATTTTGCCGGAGAACGCGCCCAAAACCCTATTTTGACAGCGGCTCAAGATGGCCTTCAGAAAGACCCTGCGTGTGGTACCTCTAAAGCAACACTCTCTGCGAGCGACGTTCGACTATCGCCTGCGTGTGTGCTTGCGTGCGAAGCACACAGGCCCTCTCTCGGCACCATGCGGTCTCTGTGGCAACAGTTCGACTCAACCTCAAGCAAAAACAGCAAGGGAACCAAGCTCGATAATCATGCAAGAGCCGGTCTGCCGGTAGTGGACAGCTTAGCCGAGACGCACCGGGAGGAATGCCACTAGGCGCGCAAAGAAAGGTACGGCTCTGGCAGTCGACACCCTCGCCTTGTGCATTCTTCTACGCTCTACGCTTTACGCTCTTACCGGCCTGCTCGGTCAGGAACTGTCCGTAGGTCAATCACGATACCGCGGGAAACAGATGTCGATCAACAATGGAACTAAGCGGTCTGTGATCGTCATTGTGTGCCTGGGAAGTTCGCCGCTTTGTCCTCTCGCTCTCATTTAGCGTGCGAAACCTCCGTCGTCGTCTGCACATTGTCAGGTTCGGGGGTTGTTGATGAGATTGTCCACGCCCACAAGTACGCCTGCTTGCTAGAGGTAGTGGTGGCGATTTGCCTTCATCAAGTGGTCCTCCCACACCGATCGTTAGGCTTGCCATTGGCCTGGCCTGGCCTGGCCTGGCGTCGCGAAGGCTTGCGTCGAGCACGCCTTGAGTCGAGCCCAAGCAGAGGCTTGCTGAAGCGAGGGCTCGAATCAGCTCGCAATCTCCGCTGGTAAGTGCCACCCTTTACTCGAACGACTCCCGGTCCGACATCCCCTCCTTGATCAGTGAGCGAGGATCAAGAAGTGCGCCGGATGACACATATATAGCGCGCCATCCTACATCGCCCACCGCTGATCCCTCCTCACTCCAGAGTCACCTCCTATCTCCCTCTTCACCCTCGCTCCTCAACCAGTAGCGTCGAGAATGAAGACGTCCATCTCCACCATCGGAGGAATCATCGGCGCCCTTGCTCTCGGCAGCCGCTTCGTCGCTGCCTTGCCCTTCCTTGCTCACCGGGACGCTGCTTCCAGCAAACCGAACGCTGTTCCCAGACAGGCTGACTTGGGGCCGATCCATATCCTCTTCCAGAACGACCTCAGCACCAACGCCTCCACCGGCGCACTCCTCCTCCCACGCGCCGTCACCTCGCACCAGGCCGCACACGTCTGCAGCAGCCTCGGCGAGACACTCTTCCCCTTCAACCGTTCCGAGCCCGGCGGCGTCGGCGCCGACCTCGTCGACCAGTTCACTTACCTGCGCTATGCCGGCACCGTCGATGTGAAGGACGCCTTCTGGCTCGACTGCGGCACGGGCGGCGTGGCGGCGTACAAGCCGAGTCGCGGCACGCTCATGCCCTATGGCGAGGGCGAGAAGCTCGGTGTTCTGTGCACGCACTCCGCCGCCCCGACTGTGCTGCCCTGGGACAAGCCGTATGCCAACGGCGAGATGAGCACGCTCGGCGGCGTGGATACGCGCGTCACTGTCAAGACAGGCGAGTATGAGGTTACTGGCTACCGCGACCGCCGGTCGTGGCGCTTCCTGGGTATTCCGTTCGGCGACGCTCCCTTGGGCGCTAAGCGCTTCATGCACTCGACGCCGTATACGGGCAACAAGGTGCTCGACGCTACCAACTACCGCAACGCCTGCGTCCAGGCCACCGGGCCGTCGCCGATGGGCGAAGACTGTCTCAACCTCAACATCTACACGCCCACGCTGGGCACGTCTGGTAAGAAGGGCCTCAAGCCTGTGCTGGTGGCGATCTACGGCGGCGGCTTCGTGGTAGGTCGCAACTCGGTGCCCGCTTACGACGGCGGCAACTGGGCCTCGCGATCGGACATTGTGGTTGTGATGATCAACTACCGCCTCGGCGCGCTCGGCTGGCTGGCGTCTGACAGCGACCTCCCTGGCAATGCCGGTCTGAGCGACCAGATTCTCGCGCTGAAATGGGTCAAGGAGCACATTGCGGCGTTTGGCGGTGATCCGGACCGCATCACGATCGGCGGTCAGTCGGCGGGCGCAGAGAGCGTCGCTGCACTGCTGGCGAGCTCGGCGGCGAAAGGTCTGTACAGCGCCGCGTTTCTCATGTCGAATCCGTGGGTGCCTTGGGTGCGGCGCTCGGTGCAGACCAAATTCGTCACTCCTGCTGTCGCCACCAGCCTCGGCTGCCCCGTGAGCGGCCAGGCGATGGTCGAGTGTCTGCAGAACATCGACGATCCGATGCGCTTCGTCCAAGGCGACGCCTATACCAACGCCACCGAGAACATCACCGTCGCTCTTGCCAAATCCGCCTCGTCGACTCTGATCACCGCGTCGATCCAGCCGTTCCTGCCGACTCCGGACGGGCTGCTCGACGATCAGATCTTCTACCTCGCTGGCAACGGCACGATCCCGAACAACGTGCCCCTCCTGCTCGGCACCACCTCCGGCGAAGGCACGTACTTTGTCTACCCCCTCATGCCCCAACCCCTCCCCATCGAGCCATCCGCCCTCAACAAGGAGCTAACCATCCTCACGAGCCCCTCGAACATCGCCAAAATGTCCGCATCCGGCTTATTCGCGCTCAACACGTCCGACAGCGACACGGTGCGCGAGACCGTCGCCCTGGCCATGACGTACAACTTCTTCACCTGCCCCACGCAGCGCATCGTCGACCTCGCGCAGACCAAAGCGCAGTTCCCGCAAGTCTACCTGTACGAAGCCATCTCCGGCTACACCGAAAGCCCCGGGATGCCGAGCAAGTGCACCGCGTACGGGACAGGCGTAGAGGTGTGCCACGGCGACGACCTCATGAACGTCTTTGGCAGTTTCAATTATGTCGGTATCGAGGTGGACGAGCAGTTGCTCGAGTTTGTGCGGTACACCGCCGACGCGTTCAGCGCGTTCGTCCGCTCGCACTCGCCCAACCCGAGCGACAGGTACCTCAAGGCAAGGGGACGGAGCTACGCGTACACGAGGCAGGTGCAGAAGTCGAATCCGTGGCAGGGCTTCACAAAGCCGCTGCTGGAACAGGGAGCCAATATGACGCAGTACCTCTCCGCACCCCTCGGGATCAAGCGCGGCGGCGTACCGCATAGAGAGGCGTGCGACTTTTTTTACGATAATGGCATGCTGTCGTATCAGCTGCTTGATAACGCCATGTAGGGGGGGGGGGGGGGGGGGGCGGGGGGGGGGGGGGGGGGGGGGGGGGGGGGGGGGGGGGGGGGGGGGGGGCAGCGGGGATGGCTATCATGGCTGGCTATCATGGCTTCACCTAGATGGCTTCACGTAGAGTGTCACGTAGATGATTGACTTGATGTTTTGGCGATGACGAAATCAAGACGTGATTGCTAGAAAGTCTAGGCTGGGAGTGTCGCTGCTGCTCGGATGTCGGTCTGTCACATGAGATGGCGAGGTCGAATGAAGTTGACTATGTGCAGTCAACGCAAGACAGGGAAGTTGCTTCATCGAGGGTGACATAGCACGAAGAGGCAAAAACAGGAAGGCGGAAGCCGCTGCTGAGGTCGAGCTTTAGAAATACACCACCAGCGTCGAGATGGCATCTGGTCATAGCTCGCGATGAGAGCTCACATAGACCACTGCGCTCGGTGCTGCAGGATCCCTATGTCTAGTCGCTGCCCCGCGAACCGACGCGGGGTAAAGGTGAACAAGCTCAACCTGTCAGCGCTGCTCACAATGTCCTCGAGCCACACACAAACTCAAGCCGAAGCGAGTCAATTGAAAGAAAGCGGTCAAGTAAGGACAGAGAGGAAACAAAAACCAGGCGGGCTCAGGTCAAGGTATCAAACCTGACGAGCTCGATCTCGAAGCGACCTCTAAGCAGTGATCGTCGTCTTCTTGGGCGCAGTCTTGGACTTGTGCTGGTGCGCAGGCTTCTTGTGCTCCTTGTGCGTGGGCTTCTGGGCGCCCTGCTTCTTGTGGGCGTGCGCAGCTGACTGCTTCTTGCCCTGCTTGCCCTTGTTGACCTCGTCGCCGTGGTTGGCCTTCTTGGGCTCGGCCTGCTTCTTATGACCCAGCTTCTTGCCCTTGCCCTCGTCCGCATGGTCCTTCTTCACATCGCGCTTCTCGCCCGCCCCCTTGACGAGCGCAATCAACTGATCAGCAACATGGTCGTCGCCGTACAGCTTGCGCACCTGCTTCTCGCCAAACTGCTCGGCGACATCGCGGTGCAGCGCGGCCAGCTTGGGCAAGTCCGAGGCGTACTGCGCGGCAAAGGCGGCATCGGACGGGTTGGCGTGCTCGAGCTTGTTGATCAGGCTAAGCATCTGAGGCACCTTGCCCTCCTGTGCGCCAGTGGCGACGTTGGACTCGGCAGAGACGAGCGCAAGCGAGACGAGGACCGCGGAGAGGAGCGAGAGGAACTTCATTGTTGTTGTAAGTGCTGTGGAAGCTGTGTGGTTGAGCAGTTGGGAATGTGGGGGAAGAAGTTGGAGTGAGAGGGAGAGGTGGTCTTGAAGAGGAGTGTTGTTGATGGGGAGAATAGCCACGGGAGGGGAAGGAGGGTGGATGATATATCAATGCTGCTCAAGCTCAAAGGGGGGAGGGAGGGGGGAAGGCCAAACAGCAGACGAGACAGGCCCCGTGACCTTTGCCGACAAGCACGAACCTCACTCAAAGCGGAGAAAGCGTTCTGGCCCTTCCTGAGCGAGACAAGGACAAACACCCTGCTCCCCTCGTTAAGGCGTGCTCGCAGGTTCATGCTCGCAGGAGGGAGCGGCGGAACAACGCAGACGGGGACAAAACTCTGTAGCTCGGGGACGGACAGCCATTGTCGCAACGCAAATGTTGCATCCGCTCCTGACCGCCGTCAATCACACTCCGCCTCGCTTGTGTCATCGTAGTGCATGTGGTGTCGGTGTTGTCATGGACGAGTGTTGATGTCTACATCTTGCCCCCGCGCATCCCTTCTTCAGAATATATTTTTGGCAGGTTGTCGTGTTTTTTTTTTTTTTTTTTTTTTTTTTTTTTTTTTTTTTTTTTTTTTTTTTTTTTTTTTTTTTTTGTTTTTTTTATTTTTTTTGGGTGTTGGGGTGTGGGGGGGGTGGTGTGTTTGTGGGGGGGTGGGTTTGGGGGGGG